>PVKV010012368.1:0-65981 GCA_004027835.1 Alouatta palliata | reverse complement strand
CCTAGAAATAGAAATTCCATTTGACCCAGCAATCCCATTACTGGGTATATATCCAAAGGATTATAAATCATTCTACTATAAGGACACATGCACACGAATGTTCATTGCAGCACAGTTTACAATAGCAAAGACCTGGAATCAACCCAAATGCCCATCGATGATAGACTGGACAGGGAAAATGTGGCACATATACACCATGAAATATTATGCAGCCATCAAAAATGATGAGTTCGCATCCTTTGTAGGGACATGGATGAACCTGGAAACCATCATTCTCAGCAAACTGACACAGGAACAGAAAACCAAACACTACATATTCTCACTCATAGGCGGGTGTTGAACAATGAGAACACATGGACACAGGGAGGGGAACATCACACACTGGGGTCTGTCGGGGGGAAAAAGGGGAGGGACAGCAGGGGGTGGGGAGTTGGGGAGGGATAGCATGGGGAGAAATAACAGATATAGGTGATGGGGAGGAAGGTAGAAAATCACACTGCCATGTGTGTACCTATGTAACTATCTTTCATGTTCTTCACATGTACCCCCAAACCTAAAATGCAATAAAAAGTATATATATATATATATATATAAAAGGAAAAAAAAAAAAAGAAACGATGAAGCTTAGTGAGGAAGGCATGACGAATTTTGAGACAAACTGAAAGTTGCATCTCTTGCACCAGTCAGCCAAGTTTTGAATGCAAAGGAAAAGTTCTTGGAGGAAATTAAAAGTACTACTGCAGTGAACACACAAACGTTAAGAAAACCTTATTGTTGATATGGAGCAAGTTTGAGTGGTTTGGATAGAACAAAGCGAACAAAAGGTAACCCTACACAGAACCCTTAAGGCTCTACCTCTCCAACTCTTTGAAGACTGAGAGAGGGAGGAAGCTGCAGAAGAAATGTTTGAAACTAATGGTTTGGTTTATAAAGTTTAAGAAAAGAAGCCATCTCCATATCATAAACGAGCAAAGTTAAGCATCAAGTGCTTATGTAGAAGCTGCAGCAAGTTTTCTGTAAGATACAGCAAGATAATTGATGAAGGTGGCTACACTAAACATTAGATTTTCAAAGTAGATGAAACAGTCTTATAGTGGAAGAAGATGCCGCCTAGGACCTCCATAGCTACAGAGAAGTCAATTCCTGGCTTGGAAATTTCAAAGGACAGACTGACTTTTATTAGGGGCTAATATAGATGCTGACTTTAGTTGAAGATAATGCTCATTTATCATTTCAAATATCACAGGACCCTTTAGAATTATGCTAAATCTACTCTATGTAAGCTCTATAAATGGAAACTAAGCCTGGGTGACAGCCACATCTGTTTACAGCATGATTTACTGAACATGTCAAGCCTACTGTTGAGACCAACTATCTATAAATATGTTTTTTCAAACTATGACTGCTCATGGACAATACATCTGGTCATCCAAGAGCTCTGAGGGAGATACACACAGAGGTTAATGCTATTTTTATTCCTGCAAACACAGCATCCTCTCTGCAGCCCATGGATCAAGGACTAATTTTGACTTTCAAATATTATGATTTTAGAAAGACTGTCATAAGGTTATACCCACGGCTATAGATACTAATACCTCTGATGAATCTCAGCATAGTAATTGAAAATATTTTGGAAAGGATTCACCATTCTAGATGTCATTAAGAATATTTGTGATTCATGGGAGGTGGTCAAAATATCAACCTTAAAATAAGTTTGAAAGAAGTTGATTCCAACCCTCCTGGATGACTTCAGGTTTCAAGACTTTAGTAGAGGAAGTAACTGCAAGTGTGGTAGATATAGCAAGAAAACTTGTGTTAGAAGTGCAGCCTGAAGATTGGACTGAATTGCTGCAACTCATGGTAATATTTTAATGGGTGATAAGTTGCTTCTTAATGAGTAATCTAGTAAACTGGTTTCTAGAGATGAAATCTACTCCTAATGAGATGCTCTAAACATTGTGAAAGAACAACAAAACATTTAGAATGTGTCATAAATGTAGTTGATAGAGCAGTATCAAGATTTGAGGTGTGTGAGACCATTCTTTTTTTAAAAAAATTATTTATTTTACCGTAGGTGCATGCTATATCTGGCATTTCTCCCCATGTTATCCTTTCCCAGCCTCCCCTCCCTTCTCACCCCCCACTGTCTCTCCCCTACCCCGCCCAACTGCCCTCAGTGTGTGAAGCTCCTCTCCCTGAGTCCACCTGTTCTCGTTCAACACTCACCTATGAGTGAGAACGTATGGTGTTTGGCTTTCTGTTCCTATGTCAGTTTGCTGAGAATGATGGTTTCCAGGTTCATCCATGTCCCTACAAAGGACACGAACTCATCGTTTTTCATGGCTGTGTAGTATTCCATGGTGTATATGTGCCCCATTTTCCCTGTCCAGTCTATCATCGATGGGCATTTGGGTTGGTTCCAGGTCTTTGCTATTGTACACAGGACTGCAATGAACATATGGCATATGTGTGCATGTGTCTTTATAGTAGAACGATTTATAGTTCTTTGGGTATATACCCAGTAATGTGATTGCTAGGTCAAATGAGACCATTCTTGTGTTGCCATAAAGAAATACTTGAGACTGAGTCACTTATAATGAAAAGAGGTTTAATCAGCTCATGGTTCTGCAGGCTGTACAGGAAGCATGCCATCCACATTTGCTCAGCTTCTGGGGAGGACTAAAGGAGTTTTTACTCATGGCGGAAGGTGAGGCAGGAGCAAGCATGTCACATGGTGAAAGCAGAGTGAAAGAGAATGGTGGTGTGAGGTGCCACACACCTAAACAATCAGATCTCAAGAATATTTACTATTGCAAGAACAGCACCAAGCCAAAAAGGATCCACCCCCATTATGCAAACATTTCCCATCAGGCTCTGCCTTCAACACTGAGGTCTAGACTTCAACATGAGATTTGGGCAGGGACACATATCCAAACTCTACCAGAGAAGATTGACTCCAATTTTGAAAGAAGTTCTACTGTGGATCAAATGCTATTGAACAGTATCATAATGCTACAGAGAAATTTTTAGGGAAAGAAAGAGTCAATGGAGGTGACAAACTGTATCATTTTCTTATTTTAAGAAATTGCCACAGCCACATCCACCTTTAGCAACCACCATCCTGGTCGTTAGCCATCCACATCGAGACAAGATCCTCCACTCACAAAAAGATTCCCATTTGCTGAAAGCTCAAATGAGCATTAGCAATTTTTAGCAGTAAATCATTTTTAATTGGGGTATGTGAGTTTTTATAGTCATAATGCTACTGCACAATTAAAAGCCTAATGTATTCTATGAGTTGCTGTAATGGGAAAAGAAACAGAAAAAAAAGACTACTGTAAACACAACTTTAATGTGCGCTAGGAAACCAAAACTTGTGTGGCTCACTTTATTGTGATATTGGCTTTATTCTTATGGTCTGGAACCAAACCCACAATATCTCCAAGATATGCATGTATTTATTATTTAGTCCCATTTGTTTCCCAAGACCCAGTGTTCTTTTGCCATTTATTCATTTCTTCCAATCTATTTTTAAAGTATTTGTCTTTAAAATTTAATGTATGTCATTCTGTTTCCTACAGTTAGCAGTTATTGAATCTGGGTGCAGATACATTTGCTATTGAACAGATAAAATTAAATACTATGTCAGATTGTCTATTTCTTACAAGTACTTGAAATAACTGTAACTGAAGTCTAAATGCACAGAAGCATCAGGTGCAGACGTAGAATTAATATCTCGTTCTATCGTCATTCTTTTTGTACATATGTATCAACTCCAAAATGCTTATTTATTTGTTTTAAATAATTATATACTTTTTATAAGCACTGAGCTAGACATGCAAATGACAGATTGGGTCTCAGATAAATATAGTAAGTTCTCAATGCATCTTACGCTGCTAATCTTATGCTCTGGCATTATACTCCCATTAGTGTAGAATTTCAAGTATTCTAAGGCCTAAAAGAATTTATATAAGTTTCAGAGTCATTAAAATCTAGAATAAAATCCAGTTCTTGTGATTTTTTCCCCAGTGCCTTAGTAATAAGTCAAAGTCTTCTACATGAAACTGTTTAACAATTCATACAAAATTACACAGAAATCAAATATCTTGCTAAATTGTGTGTGTTGTAAACATTGAAGAAGTTACACAGTGATAACATACCATCGAAGAATGAGAAACTATTGTTCCTATAAGGTTAACACAGGTACACAGTGGGATTGACTAGGACAAGAATAAGTCAAAATATGCTATATGGACAGGTGTGTCAAGAAATGGTTTATCTACACATCAAGTATGCTGATCCTACACCTATATCTGTTCAAATATATGCAAATAGTTACCAGTCACCATTTGCCATTCAATAGCTAATCCAAATAATGGCAAATTGGATGTACTCAATCGATATTGCCAAAGTAAATTTAATCACACTCCACCTCTGCTCCTTAAAAAGGAAAATATAAAGCTGTGTCTTACACTAGTTCAGTTTGTCTTTGATTATTATAACAAAAGAGGCTACAATGGAGTAGAAAAAATATTGTCTTTTCATAAAAGCACACTTTTGGCAAATAATTTTCTAGGCCTTGAAAAATAATAGATATAGTGTTACAAATTGCCCTAAACTACATGCGATTCTTGAAAGATATGAGAAAACTGGAAAGTACTGATTAAATGTGATAGGTTTCCTTATACCCTGAAATTGAGAGATGAGTCAGGAGAATAAAGCTGGTAACATTGCTTTGAAAATCTTCTGAGATAATATTTCTAGTTTTAGGATTTTCAAATTGGGTTTGCAGGTTTATTGTGACTTGCATTAAATGTTGCCTCTTTAGCATGTTTTATAGACAGTGTTTGAAAGTTGATCTAATAGAATGTGGCCAACTCCTCACCTTGGGATAATGGTGCCAACTGAGGGATTTTCAGGAAGTCATTTTGATGCATAGTTGCTATAAATAGCTTGAAGATAACTATTCTTCAATATTATGGCAGGTATATCAAAACATCCTAGAAGTTGTATTATAAGAATAGTTAAGCCTTAGCACCATACTTCCTAGATGAAGTAACTCTTTTGCAATCATTTCACTTAGTGCCTTAGCCCCTTATAATTTATTATGACATAGTTTGTTTGTCCCAAAACCAAATGGGTAATGTTGTCGGAGTATTTTCAGAAGCCTCACTTATTTAGAGCACATGATTGAATGTTATGCATTTGAATGTCACCTGTCAAGTATGTTATAAAAAACAGCAGCTATACCAATGAGACATAGAGATCCACAGTAGCGCCATATTTAGTAATGCTATTATTGTTTTTCCTAGTTTTGGGGCTAAACTGATGATTACTTTTAAAAGTAATTACCGAATTCTAACTTATAAGTACTAAGTTATTACTTTTATAAGTAATCACTGAATTCTGACTTATAAGTACTCAGTCAGAATTCAGTCCTGACTTAGTACTTTATGAAGTACTTATGCAAGTACCTCATAAAGTACTAAGTCAGGACTGAATTCTGAAAGCTAACCAGCTTTTTATGCTTCTCAATAGACCAAGGACAACAAAAGCAAAAACTGAGAAGAAAGATTCTGGGAAGATTCATTTGTTGCTTATGCCAATCACAGCCAAATGTGTGCTATAAAATAACTAATCAAAAGACACACAGTGGCTGATCATGGTGGCTCACAATTGTGATCTCAGCACTTTAGGAGCTGAGGTGGGTGGATCACCTGAGGTCAGGAGTTCAAGAACAGCCTGGCCAACATGGTGAAACCACGTCTCTACTAAAAATACATAAAATTTAGCCAGGCATGGTGGGCATGCCTCTAGTCCCAGCTACTCAGGAGGCCGAGGCAGGAGAATCGCTTAAATCTGGGAGACGGAGGTTTCAGTGAGTGAAGACTGTGCCACTGCACTCCAGTGTGGGTGACAGAGCCAGACTTTGTCTAAAAAAAAATAAAAAATGAAGACATATAGTGATAGTGACTTTGTACAAGAGTCTCAGGTATTTAATATGTATGCTGATGACAGGCCCTTATGATATATTCTTTTTTGTGTGTGCTTTTTTAAATATTGAGTTATTCATCTATTCTTAAATTTGAATGGAATCTGGAACATACTTGAGACATCAATTCACTCAATTCAAAAATAGGGAAAGTGAAATTATACAGGCTAATAATTTGTTTTAAAATGGCAGAAATTTAGAAATTGTCTTCCATGATGGCTCAGATCCAAGATCTCAACTTTTCTTGGTGTATTTTGTATTATTGAAGCTCTATTCTTATGGCTTCATAGAATTTTGTTGCTTTCTGTGTCCTAACAAAACATGAAATGTAATTTCAAATGCATATAACAAAAAATATCAGTTTCACAATCACCAAAGATATAGAAGCAGTGTAGGAAAATGCAGGAGACTAGAGATCACAGCAAACTCTGTGAAATACCCCCCTTTTTATTGCATCTTCCTATCCTTGACATGGCTTTTACTGTCTCTAATGCACTGAATCAATGTGTTTTCATAATGAGTGATAATATCATATGCAAATACCTCCAAGAGAATTTTGCACAAAATAAAGGCACTTTGTGACTTCTCTTTCTTTTCCAAAGCAAGCAAAGCTTGCGTAAGCTAGACAACAAATGATCGCATGTAATTTATGTTTTGGAGAACAGCTTATTCCCTGAAATATTCCTAATCTAAAATTCAGCATTATAGGAAATAGGTTAATTTTAAAAATATATAAGTATAGGGAGAGTTCATTTTTAAAAATAATTTTAACACTTCTTATTGAAAATGTCAGCTATAGGAGAAAAGAGAACCCTCATACACTGTTGGTGGAAGTGTTAGTATAAACACAATGGAGAAAAGCAGGGACATTCCTCAAAAACTAAACACAGAACTATCATATGACCCAGCAATCCTACTGCTATGTATATACCAAAAAGAAAGGGACTCAATATATCTGATTTTGATAGTTGTATCAAGAGAAGAGATATCTGCACTCCCATGTTTATTGTAGCCCTATTCACTATAGCCAAGATTCAGAAGCAACTTAAATGTTCATCTTTAAAAGAATAGATGAAAAAATTTTACATCAGAATGCAAAAAAAGCACACAAGTGAAACAAAGTTGAATACAACAAACCAGAAAAAAATAAATGCATTATATCAAGAAGTCCAAAGATAGTATCTAGAATAATTAGATCTATGTAAGTAAAAGAAAAAATATCAAAAATCAAAATAACAAACCAATAAGAAAAATGAACAAAGGTATAAGCAAGCAAATCACATAAGAATGAATTTAAAAAATATATATTTTTAGGCACACAAAAAATAAGAAAATGTTAATTAAAATATTACAAATCTTACAAATCAGATAATAATGTTTGGTAATATCAAACATTAATGTGGTGGGAAAGTGGAAACTCTCAAAATGAACTGGTGGCAATGAATATTCATAAGCCACATTGGACGGCAATTTGAATGCATTTGTTGATACATAAAGTATACTTGATCAAAAGACCACTTTCTAGTTCATACAATAGAGGTATACTTACACAGATACGTCCTGCCAAGTTAGGACTCCAAAATAGATTGCAAGTAAAAATGTGAGCTGCAGCAAAATATGTACAGTATGAAACCATTTACTGAAAGCTAATGAAGAATTCAGAATTATATCTTTTATAAGACAATACTAAAAAATGATCAGCAACAAAATGATCAGCAAATTGATAGTTTCTAGAGGATGGAGTGGATGAGGGTTGGGAGTTAGAATAAACAAAATCAGTTGTAGTTTTTTTTAAGACTATAGATTCATCTTTCATTTATATAATTGATATGGTTTGGTTCTGTGTCCCCAACCAAATCTCACCTTGTAGCTCCCATAATTCCCAGGTATTGTCAGAGGGACCCAGTGGAAGATGATTGAATCATGAGGGCGGGTCCTTCCCATCCTCTTTACATGATAGTGAATGGGTCTTACAAGATCTGACGGTTTTAACAACGGGAGTTTCTCTGCACAAGCCCTCTCTTTGCCTGCTGCCATCCACATAAGATGTTACTTGCTCCTTCTTGCCTTATGCTGTGATTGTGGGGCCTCCCCAGCCATGTGGAAATGTGAGAAATGGCCCAGTCTCAGTTATGTCTTTACCAGCAGCCTGAAAATGGATTAATACGATATTCAAATGAAGTAAGACAATATCCATGAAAATGAATAAAAATAATAAGGAAATAGAATTTCTAGAATATGGAAGAGTGGTAAATTTTAGATTAAATTATGAGAGTGTATATTTTATCCCATTCTGTGAGAGAGGTAACCCACAGAACAGGAGAAAACATTTACAAACTAGCCACCAGCAGCTGATTAACAACCAGAATATATAACGAGCTCAAACGACTCGATAGGAAAAATACAATTGGGATTTTTTAAATGGGCAAAAGATCTACATAGACATTTCTCAAAAGAAGACATAAAAATGCCAAACAGTTATTTGAAAATTACTCAGCATCACTGATCATCAGAGAAATGCAAATCAAAACTACAATGAGATTTTATCTCACTCCAGTTAAAATAACTTTTATCTAAAAGACAGACAAATGCAGGTGCTGGCTAGTGTGTGAGAGAATACATTTTCTTTTGTAGTAGCCCAATTCATCATCCTGGTTGCAACATACCTCTGTTCTTTGATTCTGCCTGCTAGGAGTTTTATTTGACTTTAGGTTTTCTTTCTATTATTTTGAAAAAACAATTACATATATATGTATATAAATATGTAAATTTATATTCACATATATAAATATTTAAATTTATATATTCAAATATACAAACATATTCACATATAAATATATTCAAATAAATATTTAAATATCCAAATTTATAACTATTTAAATGTATATATTTATATGTTAATATATATTTAAATGTCTGGATTTAATTTAAATTTATAAAATATATAAATATAATAATTATATATTTATTATCTCTGAGAGATCATTTGTGAGATATCTCAAATAATTTCATAACATAATGGATTATAAAATAATTATCTTGTATGTTTTGTATTGTCTCTCTTTCAAGGTCAAGTTTTTTGTTTGTATGTCTTAGCATTTTCTGATGTTCTTTCATTAGGCTTTCACATTAAGGAAGAAGGGCTTCATACCTGGCTCATTTTCCTTCTGTTGATAAAGTAAAAACATTTTCCTCTTCAATTCTTTTTCTTCTGCTTCTTATTTTCATAAAAAAAAAATCCCTCCCAGTTTTCATTTTCAAGAAAGCTGAAAACCTGATACGGGTTATTCTTTTGTAGAAAATCCATGTATTTATTGGATTGGTTATTAGAAGAGACAAAGGCAAATGTTATCTTTTTAGACAGGAAGTTGAGATTAACCATGCCAGTTTCATTTTGTATTTTGGTTTTTAATTCCTAGCATTTTTGTTTTTACATTATAATCTCCATGAATGTTTAAATTACATTGACAAAAACATCTTTATACACTGCATATTCTCTTATGATTTAAATTATAGAACACTGTATTTCCTTAATTATCTTCAACAAGAAGATTAATCCATGCGTGTTTCATCCAAAAAAAGTTTCTATTTAATTACACTTAATATGTGTAATTCATGAGAGTACATACCAGGATTAAAGAATGAACAAGTCCCAGTTTTACAAGCGCTAACACAGTGGAAATGCTTATGAAGTACTTGACAGACTGCTAACTTGAAATTTTGCACTCTCTATGCAATTTAGAGATCCTGTATTCCAGATTCTATTTAGCTCCCTCTTGACTTCAGTTTCCTCTGGCAAAAATTGCTACCCTCATCCTCCTATATAACTCACTTAACTCAAAGTTGAAAGTGAATTTTTGCCTGAATATATTAGGTAGTGTTCATATTCTGGAAAACCTCACCTGTAATGTGAAATCCCCACCAGGCCAAAGATAGGATGAAGAAATAGTTTCAACTCCCTTAGGTGGGAAAAAGAAAATACAGATTTTATTATCTTTTTAGAGATCCGATTCTGCCTTTAATCAGAATTAATTTGTTTTTATTATATGCAATTATAATTATTTCAAATTAAATTATAATGAATTATAATCAATTGTTAGGTTAGAATATTCACCACTTACCTGTTGGAAGGAAAATTGAATATTTGAATAATAAGGATTGTGCCTATGTATGGGTAAGGACAAAATGTTTTCTTTTATTTATTTATTTATTTATTTATTTATTTATTTTTTTATATATACTTTTTATTGCATTTTAGGTTTGGGGGTACATGTGAAGAACATGCAAGATTGTTACATAGGAACACACATGGCAGTGTGATTTGCTGCCTTCCTCCCCATCACCTATATCTGGTATTTCTCAATTAAGTGGCCTTTGTCTAAGATATTTATAATATTTATGCTACTTAGTCCAATTAAAACACAGTCTTTTGCCATTCAAAAGTTGAATGTCTCCAAATATGACAACTTTACTAAAGTCACTTTGAAACTCAAAAACGTTGTAGAAAATATTGACAAAATAATATTGTTCAAAGCCTTTATTTTTTCAACTAAAATTGGCCAGGAATTGAAAGTAAATACTCTTTAATTGATTTCATGTTATCTTCATTTTTAAATGTAGAAGAGTGATTTGAGATGTGACAAAGAGCAAAACACAGTGCTATCACCTTTTTTGTCTCTTTCTGTAACAGAATATTAAGTAGTCTTACCTTCAGCGCCCCAGGTTGAAGACTATCAGTTATGCACAAAATAGTATTCTACTCTTGTAAGCATGCAATTCACCTTGCTTTTGTAAAACTAAAGAAAGCCATTTTCTGACCCTTACAAATTCCACAGTGTTATATAAGATGTAGCAACATCCGGCTTGTTAAGGAACATTAATATAAAATAAATATCTTTGTAAGGAGGTTAGTCTAAAACTTGATGATCTATGAAGCACATCTTATCTTTTTCCCAGTCTCCTTACTTTAACACAATTCTTGGTGGAAATAATTTTTTATTTTTATTTTTTATAAAATTTTAAATATTGCAAATATTTAGGAATTTAAATATATTCTTAGGTAATTTAAAATTTCCCATACATTTTTGCCGTTAATAATTTTGATATCAACATTTGTTTAATTTTTTTATATATACTTTTTATTGCATTTTAGGTTTGGGGGTACATGTGAAGAACATGCAAGGTTGTTACATAGGTGCACACATGGCAGTGTGATTTTCTGCCTTCCTCCCCATCACCTATATCTGTTATTTCTCCCCATGCTATCCCTCCCCAACTCCCCACCCCCTGCTGTCCCTCGGGGTCTGTCGGGGGGAACATTTGTTTAATTTTATGGTGAGCAGGACAAACATGTTCCAATTAAGTGTAAATAAATAAAGAAAACTGAGATACAGAAAGCCCCTCTCATCTAAGAGGATATGTTTTAAGAGCTCCAGTGAATACCTAAAGACGTGGACAATGCGGAACCCTAAGTATGGCGTGCATTTTCCATCTGATAATGAGAGAGAGCTACCAAATGACGAATGAACAGATAACACGCAGCTTGGATGTGCTGGACACAGGAATGATTCACATGCCAAGGGGATGGAGCAGGTCAACAGGAGATTTCATCATACTTCCAAGAATAATGCACAATTGAAAACTTACATATTGCTTATTTCTGGATTTTTCCAATTAATATTTTAGGACTGATGTCCATGAGTAACTGAAACCTTGAAAAGTGAAACCATGATTGAAGGGGAACTGCTATTATTTTAAAGACATCTTCATCAAAAGTATCTTAATCCACATGTATAATCACATTAAATAGAGCTTTTTATTGGCAATGACCATGGAGAATAAAGTCGATGCATAAGTTGATTGGACCTTTCAAACTCAGCTTTGTGAGTAAAATCTCAAAGCCTCTGTTTAATGCAACGTGAAGGACTAAAAGGCATTGCTTCAAGAAACAAAATAAAACAAGGTCTTTCTCTGATTGGAGCTAAGGGAACTTTATGGATTACATCATGAATGACATAATATATACACTTTTAAAGCCACTTTGATTCATAATCTAAAGATGCTTCATAATTTAAAGTCAACAGCAATGAGAAACTGCCAAAAATTGTAATAAGTTACTGGTGACAACCATTAGCCTTGCTTTTCTAAGATTTTGTGTGTGTGTGATTATAAGCACAGCTGTCTTTATTTTCATACAGTTAACACTTTAAGAAATACTTACTGGAAAACATGAAAATCGATCCTTGTTACATACTAAAAACAAAAAGAGATCAAAACTAATATCATCAAACTTCTCTCCTTTTGTCTTGGTTCTTATTTTATTATTATTTCTTTTTTTTATTGTACTTTAGGTTCTGGGGTACATGTGAAGATCATGCAGGACTGTTGCATAGGTACATACATGGCAATGTGGTTTGCTGCCTCCATCCCCCCGTCACCTATTTCTGACATTTCTCCCCATCTTATCCCTCCCCATCCTCCCCACCCTGCACTGTCCCTCCTGTAGACGCCCCTGAGCAGACCCCAGTGTGTGATGCTCCCCTCCCTGTGTCCATATGTTCTCATTATTCAGCACCCGCCTATGAGTGAGAACATGCAGTGTTTGATTTTCTGTTCTGTCAGTTTGCTGAGAATGATGTTTTTTGAAAGATTCATAGTACTATTCCAAAATGGCTTATATACGTTTGTATTGAAAATGTGCACACATTAGTGTATTTTGAAGTCAAAACTTTTATTTTGCTATTGTTTTTCTTTTGTTGTTTGATTTTAATTTTGAAAATATTATTCAAGACTATTGCAATAGGGAAAATAAAATATACTTAACTCCCCTGGAACAAAAGGTGGGAGAGATTTTAAGCTCAAGAGAGAACTACTAGAAAAACATTGGGATGTGTTAGGGACAGGTTAGTCAATGTGTTCAGGCCATCTGTGTTTGCTAATTGTCCTTTATCAAAGTCAGGCTCCAACCTTCAAACAGAGACTGGAAGATAGAGGCTCCTCATGATTATATTTCAAAGGAATGGCTCCTAGGTCTTGAGATACACGTTTCTGGGTTGTAGAAGATTTAAGTTTTCAAGGGCTAGAAAAAGAATTTACAATGGAGAGTTTTCAAAAGTAAATATCCTAAGAAAATGTAGGTCAGAGAATTATTGTAACCCGGGAAGCAGAGGTTGCAGTGAGCCGAGATCGCACCATTGCACTCCAACCTGGGTGAAAGGGAGGGAGGGAAGGAGGGAGGGAGGGATGGAAGGAAGGAAGGAAGGAAGGAAATATAAGTCAAGGACCTATGGTCAGAATGAAATCTATTTAGTCAAACTGAGAGGAACATTAAGGCCACCTTGATCTTTATTCTCTGATAAAAAAATCTCATCTGGAAACAACTGTCTTATATATATTTAAGAGTTACTTAATGTATGCTTAACCAGAAACAGTATTTAAAAAAGTGCTATATATGAAGTTTAATCATCAGTTAAAATTCTGAACACCAGTGGTTATGAGATAACACCAGCTAGACCTCTCTAGATGGATGTGCTTTCCCACAGTAGAAACGCTGGCCTGAAGGACTTCTGGATATATACAATGCATATTACCGAGACTCATGGCAGGTTCTTGAGAAAATATTTTCATTTGTGCCTGAAGTCACTAACTTTTCTCTCTTTTCTGTGGAGATGGAGTATTAATCCATCAAGTTGTATTTGATCATTAGTTTCCATAAAAAAATGAATATCACAATTTTTATTTAATACTTATTTTGCTCATTGCACTGTGTCAGTGCTTGCCCATACCCTTACTTCATGCATCTTACCATGGTGTTCCCTTCCAACCCTTCCAAAGAATTGCTTTTATATGTTAATGTGCTACTCCTTTTGCCTTTATCAAAGGCAAGTGCTCTTGGTTTCGGTATTTCATTCTATTGCATCTTTCATTGTGTCCTGTTTTCAACCACATGTTAAAATTTATTTTTGAACTGATTGTAGAAAAACATTTTGCCTTTTGAAATTTTTTTTTAAATTCTAGGAGATAATAAAGGAACGTAGCTGATCGCATTTCTCTGTTATGCTTTGATACACAAAAAATCTACCAAACAATACTGCAGTTTGACCCATAGCACTTGTTTATCTAATATATCAGTGTCCTTTGTCATTTTTTGAACAGTTTTTCCATTTTTGTTGTAATATATATCTTATTTTGGTCTTGTTTGCATTTGTTATTATGCTATGGTATTATGCATGTTTTTAATAACCTGCTTCTAAATCTTTATGATGTAATGAGAAGTATAAACATAAATGAATATACAAATACTTAAAAATACTTAAGAAAATAAATAAATCCTTAAGGAAACCCTGAACTGAAAAATCTTTCTAAAGCACACGTCTATGTAATATCTATAAAAATCAATGAATGAAGATGACGATGAAGTGAGGAAGAATTTTGAAGTGTTTTAAATAAATCAAGGTCTTTTGCTTAATTATTTTATATTTCAAATCCATGATTCTAAAAAATTTTTTCAAAGAAGACACTATTTTTTTGTTTGCTTCTGTGTTTTGCAACATTTTGTCCTTCTGGAAGAACAAAATATTGGATATTCTTCCCACATACACATTTTGAGGATATTTCTAAAGAGGTAGCATTTCACTTTCCACAGGCATACTGCTGCTTTTATTACATGGTTGGTTTGATTGTGAGGACATTATATTAATGAAGCATACAAGAAAGATTCAATCTGGAAGTATGGAGTTTATTTATCTTTGATTATTTCCCTGCAAGGAAATGCATGGCCTTTCTTGCTTTCTGGTTGTATTTTTAATTTATGAAAAAATATAAATTTTGTTTATATTAATTTACAGTCATAGAATATCTTTTCCCTTTTCTATAAAAGAAAATAAAGGCACGGGAAGATACATTTAAGATTAAACTGCATGGTTGGAAAGGAAAATGATATTGTGTGTTCAGCAGACGGATAAAGAGAAATTTTTATTTAATCTGCTTAATCCAACAATATTCTGTGCCAGATTATGTCCTCTATCAGCCATATGAGATGTTTTTAAGGAAACGATGAATGAACTATTTTTATTTTATTCATGTTCCTTGAGTAAACAGCTTCTTGTCCTAATGTTAGTAATTGTGCCCTAGCACATGATTACGTGTTCTTGAGAGAGTAATAAGTAGGTAGATCACAGTAATTAACTCTACTTAAAGAGATTTTAAATGCGCTTGTTTGATTTCTGGTTTTATTGCTTATCAATGGTAAATGACTCATGTCACAGCCATAGATATATAAAATAAGAAGGTAATATCTGTATGCAGTCTCCTGGAGTCAGTAGTGCTAGTAAGTCACTTTATGCTAGCAGACATCATTACACAGCTAAATAGGCTATTGTAGTAAGCATTAATTTCTCTGACAAAGATACAGTGAGTCATACTATGCTGCATTTAATGAGATGTGCACTCAACAGCAGTTTCAGATATTGAAATAACCTTCATACCATAACCATCCTTATGTCAACAATTAATTTATTGTTAATTGAATTAAGATAATATTTTTTCATATTCTCTTTTTTGTGTTATAGAAATAGACTATTTTTTATTATACTTTATGTTCTGAGGTACATATGCAGATCGTTCAGGATTGTTTCATAAGTACATATGTGGAAATGTGGTTTGCTGCCTCCATCTCCCCGTCACCTATATCTGTTATTTCTCCCCATGTTCTCTCTCCCCAACCTCCCTACCCAACTCTATTCCTCTCCTAGTCCCCAGCAACAGACCTCAGTGTGTGATGCTCTCCTCCCTGTGTCCATGTGTTCTCATTTTTCAACAGCTGCCTATGAGTGAGAACATGCGGTGTTTGATTTTCTGTTCTTGTGTCAATTTGCTGAGAATGATGGTTTCCAGATTCATCCATGTCCCTATGAATGACATGAACTCATCGTTTTTTATGGCTGCTTAGTATTCCATGGTATATATGTGCCACATTTTCCTTGTCCAGTCTTTCATCAATGGGCATTTTGGTTCGTTCCAAGTCTTTGCTATTGTAAACAGTGCTGTAATGAACATATGTGCGTGAATGTGTCTTTATAATAGAATGATTTATAATCCTTTGGATATATATCCAGTAATGGGATTGCTGGGTCAAATGGAATTTCTATTGCTAGGTCCTTGAGGAATTGCCACACTGTCTTTCACAGTGGTTGAAGTAGTTTACACTCCCACCAACAGTGTAAGGTGTTCTTATTTCTCCACATCCTCTCCAGCATCTGTTGTCTCCAGACTTTTTAATGATCGCCATTCTAACTGGCATGAGATGGTATCTCAATGTGGTTTTGATTTGCATTTCTCTAATGACCAGTGATGATGAGCATTAGACTTTATTTTTTAGAGCAGTTTTAAGTTCATACAAAATTGAGAAGAAGATACAAACATTTCTCATATACTCACTGTCCTACCTATTCATAGCCTCCCTCATTATCAACATCTCCTACCAGAGTGGCACATTTGTCACAATTAATAAACCCACATAGACACATCATTATCACCCAATTGATAGTTTCCCATTAAGGTTCACTCTTGGTATTGTGCATTCTATGGGTTTTGACAAATATAGAATGGCATGTATTCACCATTATGGTATCACACACAATAGTTTCACTGCCCTAAAAATCCTCTGTGCCGCATGTATTCATTCCAGCCTCTCCTTAATCCCTAGCAATGCCTGATCTTTTCACTGTCTTCATAGTTTGTCTTTTCTAGAATGTCATATAGTTGATGTATGAGTCCATTCCCACACGGCTTTAAAGAAATACCTTGGACTGGGTAATTTATAAAGAAAAGAGGTTAAATCGGTACATGTTTCTGCAGGCTTCACAGGAAGTATAGTTGTTTTTGCTTCTGGGGAGGCCTCAGGAAACTTACAGTCATGGTGGAAGGTAAAGGGGACATAGGCAGGAACAGGAGCAAGAGAGAGAGGGTAGATGTTCCACATACTTTTAAACCAGATCTCATGAAATTTACTATCATGATGACAGCTCCAAGAAGAGAAGTATTAAACCATGAGAACCCCGCCACCACCCCAATAATCCAATCACCTCCCTCCAGGCCTCACCTCCAACATTAGGGATTACAGTTGAACATGAGATTTGGGTGGAGACACAGATCCAAACCATATTAATTGGAGTCATAAAGTATGTAACCTTTTCAGTTTGGCTTCTTTCACTTAGCAATATGCATTTAAATTTCCTCCATGTGTTTTCAGGGCTTGATACCTCATATTTTTTAGGATTGAATAATATTCTGTTGTCTGCATGTGCCAGAGTTTATTTAGCCACTAATCTACCACAAGGCATCTGTTTGTGTTCAAGTTTTGGCAGTTATGAATAAAGTTGCTATAAATTTTAGTGTGGAGGTTATAAGGTAGACGTAAGTTTTCAGCTCCTTTGGGTAAATAACAAAGAGCGTGATTGCTGGATTATATGGTAAGAGAATGTTTAGATTTTTAGGAAACTGCTCAACTGTCTTCCACAGTGACTGTGACATTTTGTATTCCTAGCAATGAATCATCAATGAATGAGTGTTCCCATTGCTCCATATCCTCCTCAGAATTTGATATTGTCAATATTCTGGATTTTGTCTATTCTACTAAGTATATAGTGGCATATCATTGTTAATTGGCATTTTGCTAATAACGTATGATATGGAGCATCTTTTCATATGCTTATTTGTTATATGTATACAATTGTCCTCCCCTTATTCCTGAGGAATTCATTCCAAGACCTGAATGGATGGCTGAAACTACAGATAGTGCCAAACTCTGTATAGACTATGTTTTTCTTATACGTATATATCTACAGGAAAGATTAATTTATAAATTAGGCCTGAAACTACAGATGCCTGAAACTACAGATAGTGCCAAACTCTACATAGACTCTTCTTCTTATACATATGCACCTACACTAAAGTTTAGTTTATAAATTAGGCACAGTAAGAAATTAACAATAACTAATAATACAACAATTATAACAAAATATTTTAATATACATTATGTGAATGTGGTCTCTCTCTCTCTAAAAAAATTTCTTATTGTACAGTATTTGCCCTTCTTGTGATCCATCAATCTGATAAGGGAAAGGGCTACTTTTAACTAGCGTGGGTGGTTCTTACAGAGTGAATGTGCTGGACAAAGGGATGATTCACACTGGGGCAGATGAAGCAGATTTGTATGAGATTTCATTACACTATTCAGAATGGTGTGCAATTTGAAACAAATGAATTTTTTATTTCTGGAATTTTCAATGTAGTATTTTCAGACCATTATTAACTGCAGGTAACTGAAACCTAGAAAGTGAAGCTGCAGATAAAGGATGACTTGTATCTAATTTGGTGAGATATCTGTTTAAATCTTTGACCCATTTTCTAATCAGTTGTTTGCTTCCTTAATATTGAGTTTTAAGTGCCCTTTGTATATTTTGGAAAATAGTATTTTATCAGATATATCTTTTGTAAATATTTCACCAGGCTGTGGCTTATGTTTTCATTCTCTTGACAATGTCTTTTATGGAGCAGAAGTGTTTACCAATTATTTATTTTTTCATGTATTATTCTTGTGGTGCTATATCTAAAAGTCATAGCTACAACTAGATTATCATATTTTCTCTGATGTTATCTTGTGGGAACTTTAAAGTTTTGCATTTGAAAATTTGGGGCCTTTAATACATTTTGAATTAATTTTTGTGAAGGGTGTAAGATCTGCATTTAGATTATTTTCTTGGCATGTGGATATATTGTTGTTCCAGCATTATTTGTTGACAAAAATACTTTCTTCATTGTATTGCTTTTGATCCTTTGTCAGAGATCAGTTGACTGTATTTATGTGGGGCTACTTCTGGCTTCTCTATTGTACACCATAGATCTATTTGTCTATTATTTTACCAGTAGCAAACTGTTTTCATTACTATGGCTTCATATTAAGTCTTCAAATTGATCATGTCAGTCCCCTTTTTCAACCTCTTCAATATTTTGTTACCTATTCTAGGTATTTTGTGTCTTCATATGAACTTTAGGAGGACAAGGAGCATTATTACCTGAGCTCCGCCTCTTATCAGATCAGCAGCAGCATTAGAGTCTCATAGGAGCACGAACCCACTTGCAAATAGTGTGTGTGAGGGATCTAGGTTGCTTGCTTCTTATGAGAAGCTAATGCTTGATGATTTGAGGTGAAACAGTTTCAAGTTGAAACCACCCTATCTGTAAAAAATTATCTTCCATGAAACTGATCCCAGGTGTCAAAAAGATTGGGGACCACTGCTATAGATCAATTTGGGAAGAAGTGATATTTTGACAGTGTTTAGTCTTACTATTCATTAATATAGAATATCTCTCCATTTATTTCATTCTAATTTGATTTGTTTTTTATATATACTTTAAGTTCTGGGGGTTCTATGCAGATGTGCAGGTTTGTTACATAGGTATACATGTGCCATGATGGTTTGCTGCAAGCATTAACCCATCATCTACATTATGCATTTCTCCTGATGCTATCCCTTCCCTGGCCCCTCACGCCCTGACAGGCCCCAGTGTGTGATGTGCCCCTCCCTGTGTCCATTTGTTCTCATTGATCAACTCCCACTTATGAGTGAGAACATGCAGTGATTAGTTTTTGTTCCTGTGTTAGTTTGCTGAGAATGATGGTTTGAATGATGGTTTCCAGCTTTATCTATGTCCCTGCAAATGGCATGAACTCATCATTTTTTTATGGCTGCCTAGTACCATGGTGTATTCTGTGGTGTATATGTGCCACATCTTCTTTATCCAGTTTATCATTGATGGGCATTTGGGTTGGTTCCAAGTATGTGCTATTGTGAATAGTGCTGCCATAAACATACATGTGCATGTCTTTATAATAGAATGATTTATAAACCTTTGGGTATATACCCAGTAATAAGATTGCTGAGTCAAATGATATTTTTGGTTCTAGATCCCTGAGGAATTGCCACACTGTCTTCCACAATGTTTGAACTAATTTACACTCCTACCAACAATATAAAAGTGTTCCTATTTCTCCACATTCTCTCCAGCATCTGTTGTTTCCTGACTTTTTAGTGATCGGCATTCTAACTGGTGTGAGATGGTATCTCATCGTGGTTTTGATTTACATTTCGCTAATGACCAGCGATGATGAGCCTTTTTTCATATGTTTGTTGGCCGCATAAATGTCTTCCTTTGACAATTGTCTGTTCATATCCTTTGCCCACTTTTTTATTTTTTTTTTGTTTTGTTTTGTTTTGTTTTTCTTTGTTTTAGTTCTTTGTAGACTCTGGATATTAGCCTTTGTCAGATGGATAGATTGCAAAAATATTTTCCCATACTTAGGTTGTCTATTCACTCTGATGGTTTCTTTTGCTGTGCAGAAGCTTGTTAGTTTAATTAGATCCCATTTGTCAGTTTTGGCTTTTGTTGCCATTGCTTTTGGTGTTTTAGTCATCAAGTTCTTGTGCATGCCTATGTCCTGAATTGTACTGATTAGGTTTTATTCCAGGGTTTTTATGGTTTAGTTCTTACGTTTACATCTTTAATCCATCTTGAGTTAATTTTTGTATAAGGTGTAAGGAATGGATCCAGTTTCAATTTTCTGCCACGTGGCTAGCCACTTTTTCCAACACCATTTATTTAAATAGGGAATCCTTTCTTCATTGCTTGTTTTTGTCAGATTTGTCAAAGATCAGATGGTTGTAGATGTGTGGTGTTATTTCTGAGGCCTCTGTCCTGTTCCATTGGTCTATAGATCTGTTTTGGTACCGGTACCATGCTGCTTTGGTTACTGTGGCCTCTTGGTATAGCTTGAAGTCATGTAGCATGATGCCTCCAGCTTTATTCTTTTTGCTTAGGATTGTCTTGGCTATATGGGCTCTTTTTTGGTTCCATATGAAATTTAAAGTAGATTTTTCTAATTCTGTGAAGAAAGTCAATGGTAGCTTGATGGGGATAGCATTGAATCTATAAGTTAGTTTGGGCAGTATGGCTATTTTCACAAAATTGATTCTTCCTAACCTTGAACATGGGATGTTTTTCCATTTGTTTGTGCCCTCTCTTATTTTCTTGAGCAGTGGTTTGTAGTTCTCTGTGAAGAAGTCCTTCACATCCTTTGTAAATTGTATTGCTAGGTACTTTATTCTCTTTGTAGTAATTGTGAATGGGAGTTCACTCCTGACTTGGCTGTCTGTCTATTATTGGTGTGTAGAAATGTTTGTGATTTTTGCACATTGATTTTGTATCCTGAGACATTGCTGAAGTTGCTTATGGGCTTAAGGAGACTTTGAGCTGAGACAACAGGGCTTTCTAAATATACAATCATGTCATCTGCAAACAGAGACAATTGGGCTTCCCCTCTTCCTATTTGTATTACTAAGAGATGAAGTTTCTAATTCTTAAATTATCATTATGGATATCATAGCATTTGCAGGAGAAAACATTAAAAGTTAGTGATCCATTTACAACCTAGGAAGATTTCATTCTTCTTCTTAGATTTTTAAAGTGTCATTTTTCAAAACATTCTTTTTTTATCTTTTGTTTATTTAGGCAAGGAGTTAAGTACCTCCTGAGGTTTTGTAAACATTTCATTGGAAACAAACAAGTATAAATGCCTATCCATTAAAAGATCCAAGTTAACCAGTATATTATGTATTTTTAAGAAATATAAAAAGAATATTAATTCATGTAGATTTTAAATTTCCTTTAGTTCTTGGAAACTACTGTTGTCTAAACCATAATTTCAAAATCTTTCTCTTTCTCTCTCAGATAAATAATACTCATCCTCATATGTGCCAGAATCCACTGGGATAAAAAATTTAGAGGTATAAAACTACAGTACAATGTGATCAATGCAAACTCATTGTAGCTGTATAAAATGTTAGTAGCAAATGGGGGTGTTGGCTAGGTGTGGTGGCTCATGCCTGTAATCCTAGCACTTTGGGAGGCTGAGGCAGATAGATCACGAGGTCAGGAGATCCAGACCATCCTAGCTAACATGGTGAAACCCTATCTCTATTAAAAATACAAAAACTGCATGGTGGCACACTCCTGTAGTCCCAGCTACTAGGGAGGCTGAGGCAGGAGAATCGCTTGAACCCAAGATTCAAGGTTCAAGTGAGCCAAGTTTGCAGTGAGCCGAGATTGTACCGTTGCACTCCAGGCTGGATGACAGAGCAAGAGTCTGTCTCAAAAAAAAGACAGAAAAAAGAAAATAAAATGGGGATGTTAGGGTGTCTTTTCATTTGTCGCCTAAAGGAGAAGAATTGGTAGGCTAGACAATGAATAGGAGGAAAATCAAATTACAGGAATCTGTGATGCTTGGAAATTTAACTCATGATGATGTGTTTGTTTGTTTTTGTTTTATTATTATTATTTTTTAAAGCAACAAGAAGCATCTTAGATATGAAAACATGAGCCTGGGGAATAAATTTGAAAATACTATAAAAGGCTATAGAAGGAGCTCTCCCCTTTGTATATTTGAAGTCTCAACATAATAAAATTACTGTTGCACGAATTATTCATTTTCTTAAAGAAAAGCTCAGGTAATTCAACGAGACACTGTATCTCCCAGAAAATCACCTATGTTCTGTTCACTCCTATATGTACTGCATGCTAGGTTGTATATGTAGTTGTATTACTTACATTTAAAGGAATACTGCCAAAAAACAACCAAAAGAAACAATTAAAATGTTTAGTAGTAAGGATATTTAAAGTGTATAATGTAAGATTGTGATATAAAAGGAAATGAAATAAAACCATCATGTCTGTAATTCTGATAACATTTAACGTTTTTGTTATATTTTTTGTTGTTGTTGTTATATTTTTGGAAAAGTACAACGTTGACCTCGGCTGAATTGCTAGCCTTATCTATTGATCTCTGTTTCAAACAGCTTTAATAAACAGCAATTATTTTTGTTTATTTTTTTTTATAATGGGTTAATTTTCTTTTTTCCCCATAAGCATTTAACCTTTAGTTAACCATCTGTGTCGCTGACAGGAATATCGCATATTTTTATGATAAATACAAACACTGATAAAGAAATTGCATCTAGATGGATAGGAATGCCATGCATTAAGCTCTTCCCTCAGTGTGGTGATCCTTGTATTTGTCTTGACCTTTGTAGAGATACTGAAAACTCTGGCCTTAAGTTGATATGAAAGATTTTCGCTTCCTGTGGGCCATGTGAAGGCTGGGCAGCAATCACACCTGCCTGACATGGGCTTGTCTCCTTTCTGGGCTGGGCCACTTGTTATCTCTTAGTCTGAGTTGCAGTATCAGAATACTAAAGACTAAGTACCTTAAACAACAGACATTTAGTTTCTTACAGTTCTGGAGACTCGAAGTCTAAGACCAAGGTGCCAGAAGATTGATTCTTGTGAGGCCAATCTTCCCAGTTTACAGATAGCCACTTTCTTCCTGTCTCCTCACATGGACTTTTCCTCTGTGCATGCTCAGAGACACAGATAACTCTGGTGTCTCTTCCTTTTCTTATAAGGACATCGGATACCAGCCCTATTGGATTAGGGCCCACCCTTACGATCTCATTTAAATCGAATTACCTTTTTTAAAGGCTCTGACAAGACTCCAAGGAGGTCATCCAATTATTGTACTATATGATGTACTATATGATGAAGAAGCCAAGCCTCTAAAATGTTGAGATTCTTGCGCAAAGCTACATGTCAGCGTTTCACAGCCAATATTTTATTAAAACAGCTAAGTTTACACTTAGATGCAATTATCACCCAAGCAATTTTGAGCACAGAAGAAAACGCCTCACGTAGCTGAAGGTTAGGGAGGGCACATGAGGCAGAGGTAGAAGCAGAGAGGAGGCAGAACCCATGTTCAGCTCTTCCTATGCTATTATAAAGAAGTTGGATGCCGTTTTAATTGCAAAGGAAATACAACAAATGTTTTAAGCAAGGAAACGTTCAAACTGGATAAAGTTAAATGATTATTCTGCATGCTGGATGGAGAATGGTCTGTAATGGGCAAGGATAATAATATCGGAGAACAATTAAGGTGCAGTGTGTAGACAAAACCAAATGGTTATTTGGACTTCAGTTGTAGTAGTAAAGCTATTACGTAGTCAGTTCTGAAGACACTTTGGTGTTAGAATCAACTTGATATTCTGAAGCTTTCAATGTGGGATTAAAACAAAAGAGAGAGGAATTAAGAATGACAGATTGGGTTTATCCATGGCAAATAGTGGAGTTAAGTGACATTCATTGAGATGGGAAATCCCAAGTTAAGGGATAGGTTTCTGTGGGAAAATAGGGTTTCTGAGTCAAACATGTGAAGTTTAAATTGCTTGTTAGACAATCAGATTTGTCAGATAAACAAATTATGTCTAGACTGAGTTTCTGAGTCAAACATGTGACGTTTAAACTGCTCGTTAGACATGAAGATTTGTCAGATTAGCAATGGGAAATGTCAGTGAGGCATTCCTAAATGAGGTAAGGGTGGTTCAAGATACAAATGATATATGAAATTATGGCACTAGACAGAATTTTTCTGGAATCGAAGGTAGTAGAGAGGAAGACAAAGAACGCAGCCCTAGAATATTTCACTACAGTATTAATCTGAGGAGAAATCAGGAAATGAGACAGAAACTTCTACTGAGATGTAAAAGAAATAAATGAGAGGGAGTCACTGATTTAAAGAAACAGAAGCAGTGTTTCTTTACAGCACTTGGTAAGAGGAAGTTGTGGGCAAAATACTTGGAAGGTAATTTCATGACATGGTTGGGCCTAAATCCCATTTGGAGAGAAATTGAATGAAACCGCAAACTAGGAACAGCAAATACAGTTAGAACTGTCAAACGTTTTGCTGTATGAGGAACCCACATATGAGACATAGTTGAAGGTAATTTGGAAAATGTTTCCCTTTCAGTTCAGCTGTTTGCTCTTCTATAAAATCTGGAGATTGTCAATCAATACTTGGTATTAACTAAAAATCAACATTCAATTATCTCACAATGAGTTTTTGGTTTTTAGATTAACTGTGACACCAATAAGAACAGTATAAATCATGAAATATTTCTCTATATTAGAAAGTTCCAGTTGTTTTGAACTAAATACAAACTAGCAGATGAACTATAATTATGATACTGTGTAAATACTGCTTTCTCTGCTGATAGGCAGGCTAAATACAGAGTAGATGCCTACATAATATTGTTCTATTACTTAACTCAGAAACAAAATAGCTCTCTGGAAGGAAAAAAAATAGTTGATACAAAACTATTAAATATCTTGGCTGTGATAAACATGATTTGGAATTTGAGACTTTATATATAGAAATGTTGAGAGATCCAATGTTAAGAAAAGTAAACTTTTTATTATTTCCTCAAGAAAAAAGAAAAAAAAGGAGAAGATAATTTCACCTTAGAATTGAGACCATATTCCAAGATGGCTGGGCTGGGTTGCCCAAAAGCAAGTCTTAAGAAGTAGATTGGAGGAGAGGTGGGACGGCTCAGGCCTATAATCTCAGCACTTTGGGAGTCCTAGGCAGAAGAATTGCTTAAGGCCAAGAATTCCAGGCCAGCCTGGCCAACATAGTGAAACCTTATTTCTACAAAAACAGCTTGGCATGGTGGTTCATGCCTGAAGTACTGCTACTTGGGAGGCTGAGGTGGGAGGATCCCTTGAGGCCAGGAGGTCAATACTACAGTGAGCTATGATCCTGCAACTGCCTTCCTGCCTAAATGACAGGGCAAGAAAACCTGGATTTGGTGGTCAAATAGTTTTGAGGAGAGACAATTCTAGGAAGCACTAAGAGAAAGAGGGAAAGAGAGACAGGAATGGAGACATGTCAATATGACATGAATTTACAAACTAACAACCGCCATGAGAAACTGTGTTCAAACCCGCTGGCAACATTCTCAGATAAATTTTAGAACGTGAAATTATCTAGACCTGGGCACAGTGGCTCACGCCTGTAATCCCAGCACTTGAGAGGCTGAGGTGGGTGGATCACGAGGTCAGTAGTTCAAGACCAGCCTGGCCAATATGGTGAAAACCCATGTCTACTAAAAATACAAAAATTAATTGGGTATGGTGGCAGGTGCCTGCAGTCCCAGCTACTTGGGAGGCTCAGGCAGGAGAGTCACTCGAACCTGGGAGGTGGAGGTTGCAGTGAGGTATGATTTCATCACTACACTATGGCCTGAGAGACAGAGTCTCGAGACTCTGTCTCAAAAAAAAAAAAAAAAAAAAAAAAAAAAAAGAAATTATGTAGGATAATTATTTACCCTCTCTTGCAACTCTGAGGCTGACCTGTCCCCTAGGTAGGAAGGTCGGATATAATACAGAGATACACACAAGAAGTATCCATACTAATGGGGACTGACTTTTGAAGGGAATATAAGGAGAGACACCTACACGTTGGCTTCAACAGACTGGTTTGTCAACCTCTTTTTAGGAGCTTTCATCTTATTTGGTAGGTTTTTTAAATGAAACAAAAAAAGGTTTCTCCAATTTTTCAAGGGTTTTAAATCTGGGAGGCACTGGATATGCTGTTTTTATTTTATTTGTAGGTACATAAATATACTCTGTGAAGATTTAGATTACATAAGCCAGACAGTATAGTGGAGGATTGCAGAAGCATCCTTTAATTTCTTTCATTTCTGGTGGGAGGAGGAAAAGTGAGAATAATCTGTAACCATAAATAAGCTTTGTCAGCTATGTTAACAAGACCAACTATGCCAACATGATTTCTGTTAATTGATTCATTTTGTATGTACCTGAAGTCTTTAAAGTTATCATGTCAGTATATTGACAGGTTAAAAGGCAAATAACAAATGGACCTATAAAGTAGACTTTTTTTAGTATGTTATAGATGCAGAAGGTGCCACAATATTTATTAAACAGGCATAAAGGAAGTTCAGATCTAAGATCCATTAGTTATACAAATTGATTAACAGAATAATCAAAGCAAACTAATTCATTCCTTTGGATCCAATGCAGTATTTGCCTGTAAAATTTACCCCACGTAACATTAATAATGGAGTTTGGGAGAAAATTTCCAGGAGTGGGAACTAGTGCTCAAGAGACTGAATTTCCATTACTGCATCATTTACTATTTCAGTCCCCTACTCAGTGTGTTTAATTCATTAGATATTTGTTTCTATAAATTCCCCCAATGCATTCAGACCACTTACCTGTTTAAAAACTAAGTAAACTATAATTGATGGTAATTAAACCACTATCAAAACATATTGAACACAATTTGATGTATTAATACATGACTTATAACATGCATTCATATATTTTTATCCCCAAATGAGTTTATATTATCAGCTCTGAAATATGTTACTGTATATTTTAATTTTATCTAAAATCAGGAATGCACCAGAAATAGAAAGAATCACTATTTACTAAGAGTATCTAATCAGGAAAATGGTATAGTTTAGAAAATATAATAGTACTATTATATTATATGGCAGTGATCTTTTAAAAACAAGTGCATTTTTTATTGAGGAGAACATGGACTGATGACTATTTAATACATTTATACTCTCAGCCTTCTGAATCACAGCCAGTCATCAAGAAGGTGTGTTACTATCTTTTTAAGAGAGAGACTTGCACATCTCTCAATAGTCTCAACTATGAAACATACATGTAATTATATAACAAGTCTCTTGTCTGTATAAAGTGATCCAGTAAATATTGAACTAAGCATTCACAAGATAACCTTTTAAAATTAACTTTCACATGAACTCCCCCTATTATATTTTGCTACATATTTGTTTTGTTTTAAATTTTTAACTACAATAGTTTTTCTAAGATGAACTTTCTTTAGGACACTGTTTTCTGCATACAGTCTATAAAATAGCCCCTAAATGGATATGCACCATAAATATTATTTAAAATGCAAAAGTTGCCTCCTAATGCATCACCATCTGAAGCGCTTTACAATCCCATTTTCAAAATGGATCTATGCTTTATTTTTGTTATACTTATTGCAGATGAAATACCAAATAGATTAGCTTATTTGTTTTGCATTGCTTAAGATCAGAGTAAGATAAATAGGCTTGGCTTTTGTAATACTGCAAAATATGTAGATGTTAAAATTTTAAGTGGGGACCTAGAAAATAAATATCCTTTGATACACCATGCAAAAGGCTTTCAGTGTATTTTTAAATGTGTGTACATATGGATTGTAGGTCCTCTGTCTTATCAAGCACAGAACATGCACATTATTTCTTCCTTACTGTGCAGGAATTACATACTCTACTAAATTGACATGTTGGGCTGTACCATAACATTGGTCAATGTATGTGCTCTGTGATTTATAGCATAATTCAGTATAACACTTACTAAAAATTAGAAGAAAAATCTTTGTTCCAGATTTGCAATCAAGATCTCACAACATTTTATAGAGAGGGGATTACCCAGCCTTATTCAAATTAAACTGACCACATATATGGAAGGTCAATGATTACTCAGTTTATACACACAAATTTATGGAATAAAATGTGGTCTGAACATGCCATAGAGCTTTCACAAATCTCTCATTTCTTTCACTTAACTCAGTGCTGATATTGCTTTCATAATTTATACTCATTAATCAGCATTTTTATTTCCTTCCCTATAGATGGAATAGCATGACTACATTGAGCAAAATAGTAAATTTTATACTTTTCTGATACAAAAATTCTAGACGGTTTTATTGACAGTGTTGTATAACTCAAACATACTTAAAAACAAAAGTAAGTACAGCACATTTTTCATCAATGGACATTTTTCTCAGATGATTTTGCTGTGATTTTACCAGTACTTAGTAGTTATTCATTAATTCAAAGGTATCAAGTAAAAGAGAAAAAGAGAATGAGTATAATTATATCTACTACTACTACTACTACTATTATTATTATTATTTTGAGACAGTCTCGCTCTGTTGCCCAGGCTGGAGTGCAGTGGCACAATCTGGATTCGCTACAACCTCTGCCTTCCAGGTTCAAGCGATTCTCCTGCCTCAGCCTCCCAGGTAGCTGGGACTATAGGCATGTGCTACCATACCTGGCTAATTTTTTGTGTTTTAGGTAGAGACAGGGTTTCACTGTGTTAGCCAGGATGGTCTCGATCTCCTGACTTCATGATCCACCTGCTTCAGCCTCCCAAAATGCTGGGGTTACAGGCATGAGCCACCACACCCAGCATCAATTATAATATTTATGCATCATTTAAAATGTACAAAAGGAGATACTTTATGATTTAAAATGTAATTACTGATTACACATATCCCAGCCACAGAAGATATTTTTATTTCCATGGTAGGCTTACCAAATGCTCTAAAGTATAAGGTTTGAGACTGCAAGTTAGAAATGCAGGTATCCTTATTTCAATCTTAGTACAGTTTGTTATGACCCTGCTATTCTTGTTTCCCAAGTGTATCCTGAATCACCCAGGGATCTATATTATAGCAGTTGTATCTATCTATACCTTGCCATGCATATCTGTTGCTATATCAGTTCTTGTCACACAATTTTAAACAATTTCATGGCTTGAAGTGGCAAAGTGTGAATTGCCATTGCTGGAGCTAAAGAGAATTTGACCAGATTTAAATGCTATTGTTGCAGTGGCTTTCCTGTGTACATGTTCAGGATAACCAGGAACAACGTTTAGAGGCAGAGTGGCCCCCCACCATTGATGGGTACTGAGCTGGCACCAGAGATGGCTTCTTGAAGCCCTTTGAACTATATTGGTTTAAATGTCTCAGCACAATAACCTAATCTATTCAGGGTTAGAAATCTGTCCTTCTCTACATACCCACCTCAAAAGTACCTGGAGGCATCTTGTAAAAACCTATCAGTAAATCATGTGTTACCCAGACAGATGAGTGGCTGATAAACTGTGTTGTGTTTTGTATGTGTATGTGTGTGGGTAGATTGGAATAGTTTTTTTTTTTTTTTTTTGCCACTTCTCACTAGAATATAGTTTATATCGAGCTTTCTCTGATTTAAAAAGGAATGCCACCTGTAATCTCTTCTTTCAATGGGTCACAGATGGTGGCTACATGGGAAGGAAAATGTGATCTTTAATAATTTGTCATACTACTGGGCTTTTTTTTTTTTTTTTTTTTTTAAACAGGGTCTCATCGTCACCCAGGCTGGAGTGTAGTGGTGTAATATTGGTTCACTGCAATCTCTGCTTCCTGGGCTCAAGTAATCCTCATTCCTTAGCTTCCATAGTAGCTGATACTACAGGCATGTGCCACTGCACCTAGCTAATTTTTGTACTTTTTGTAGAGACCTGGTTTTGACATGTTTCTCAGGCTGATCTCGAACACCTGGGCTTAAACAATCCTCCCACCTCAGCCTCTCAAAGTGTTGGAAATTTAGACCTGAGCCACCATGCGTAGCAACAGAGCATTTTTAATGTACTCACTACTCACTCTAAGACAAATGATCTGAGATTCTAATATTATGCATATTATTTTAATCTTTGCACAGAATGACTTTGAACATATAGTAAAAGACTTGATCTTGCTATAGAGTGAGAGGGTCCAAAACAATGGACTAGTTACTAACTCTGTGAAGTTAGTGGGAAAATAATTATATTTTATTAGATACAGAACTATTCTCATCAATTATCTTCCTGTCATTATTTTAGCTGTTGAATTTTTCATCAGATTGTAAACAACCGGAGGCACTGTGTGTGAGCAGTGTCTAATTTCATACTACTCTGCCTCCTTGGAAGGCAATTGTGATTATTTGGAGACAACCTTGAGTAGAGAAGAGACAAATAGGCAATGAAAGGAAAAAATAAATAAATAATACACCAATCCTGGCTGGATGAAAGGGCTGTAGTGGTGAATGAAGGAAAAATGAACCCATTTTTGTTCCATTGGTATTGGCATTTTTCACCACATCTATATATCTTTTCATCTTAATTCTTTGATTTTTAACTATGGCGGTTTGCGGTAGGCCTTTACAGATCACAGGCTTGTCGCAGTGAAGTCTTTTAGGCACATCAGGAGCTGCTTGTGAAATAAATAAATAAATAAATGACAAACGTATTTGTGTTTTATTTTTCTAAGATATGGACCTGTATTGTACAATATGTTTGACAGTATGAGCATTGATACAGAGAGCAAGTGTCTTGGGACCAAAGGTTTTTGGTACCGTAGGACTCCAGCAGAACTTGGAAACTGTTCACTGCAACATCTTCATTTAAATGCAAGATCGCTGTGGTTCAGACGACGTGACAAATCTAGTTTTTTGTAGAAGTGTAAAGAGAGCCCAGATTGCCTGTGCCCTTTTTAACTAATTTTCTTTCTAGACTGTAGGCTTTGAGAAATGAAAATCACAACATATACTTCTTGGGTATAGCTGTAATATGAACTTTATTTTCCTTTTGGTATTTCAATATTAGAATCAACAATCAATATGAATCTAACAGATCAGTTTAATAATTAATAATTTCATCGTTAGAGTAAACGATATATTAAAGTAGCATGATACAATCTGGTCAGTCTCAGTTCACCAGGTATTCTGCTATGCTTTTTATAGCAAGTAATAAATGGAAAGAGGGGCATAATGCAGCATTCAATAAGACATTGTATGTTTCTTTATTAGAGCACAGTCTACCAGTTTTTGTTATTGTCAAAGGTAAACAATTTGTTGTCCTTTCATTTAAATAACATTGAGAAGTCTTGATTTACAAGTTTTATGTGTATTATCTCATTTGATTTTCCTACTAATTTTGTATTGTGAATGGGGTAGGCATTTTTAACCTCATTTGGCATTTAAGGAGCCATGACTGAAGAATAAGTTGTTTACCTTAAATCTTGTAGTAAACTAGAATAGAGAATAAGAATGGACATAATTCTCATGACTCTGATTTTATTGCTCTTTTCCTTATTTGAGGAATTATGGGAACTCATAGTCTGAGCTTTCTCTGACCTTTTAAAATAAATTACAGGCAAAAATAATATTTTTTTATTTGAGAAAAATGTACAGGAAAATACCTTGTAAACAAATCATATTTATTACTATTTGCCTATTTAAATGCTGCCATCAAAAATTATCAATGCCAGTGAACATCGAATTAAAGCCAAGCATTTGTGCCTTCCACGTACACTTTTAGAGTGCTGTAATCTGTATCATAGGCCTCATTAACTTAAGCAATTAAGTTCAATGCCTTAGTGTCTGTTGACAAGTGTACTATTTTTAGAATTTTTCTTCATGTCTTACATTGCTTCATTTCTCTTGCACCTCATGAGAAAAAAGAATCCCATTTATGTTAATTCTTTTAAGATTCCCCACTGCAGCCAAAGGGTGATAAACATGAACTGTCACTGTAATTAAGTCAAAGTACTGCTCTGAAGGAAGTCCACTTAGAGAAACCCATTACTAAAGGTGGTTACTTTAAACACAAACTGATCATTAATTTCAGGGCCACTTCTGGGTACTCTCCTGGTGACTATAAATCAGTAAAATTGGTTTACAGTGCACTAATATTCTTTAAAATAACTTAGTAAGAAACATGATTGAACAGCCACTTGGCAGTGAGTCATTTTCTCTTTTTAACCACGTTATTTTCTACCAGTTATTGTACAAGAAGTTACATGTTGGGTTTCAGTGACAGTACATATAATTGTTAACCAAAAATTTTTTAAAAATTGCTTTTAAAAGCAAGGTAGAGTTTATGTAATATGAAGTAATATGTCAGCAAGAACATCAGAACTTACATGAGGAAAGGTAGCAATATTGTCTTCTGTTATTCTAACCTATAAATAAAACTTACATTGCAGTCTTTAACATCGATTAAATATTATAAACAATGACCAGAAAAATACTGTCTTTTAAAAGCCAGTGCTGTAATCATTCCTCTAATGCATATACCTATTTAAAACTCAGGGAAATGATCTGTAAAAGCAACATAAGAGCAGCAAACATCGTCTGTATTGGCTTTGTAGCCCTAACTGAGCCAATAAAAGCCATGCCCATGAATCAATTCTGCTCAATTCAAAATAAATCTTTTAGTGAGTTATAGGGTCTTGACACTGGGTTCAAGTCCTGAAAGCATTAAACATATTCTAGTTCTAGTCCTAAATTTGGCAGGTATGTATCTTTGGAAACATCCCACATCTTTGATCCTAGTTTTACTCATTGTCATTTAAGAGGCCAGGGTTATATCTCTAAGGTGTAGATTCTTGGCCTCTCCTTTTAATCTCTGGAGGCAAATGTATTTTGAAATGTACACTTCCTGAGATTTTAAAATGATTATAGGGCACAAACACAGTATGTTTCCTACATCCCCGCTTAGCTGGGGGACTGTATCCTGTTATCAAAGTCATCATTATTTTTACAGGAGACCATGAATAACCTTATTTAAGAAGCCCTGTCATTTTCTCATTGCCTTACAAATGATCAGGTATTGCCCCTAAGGGAGTTTGTACCAATTGTGGAACAAATCTTGTTACTTTCAGGACATTTGGGACATTAAAATTTTAGATAAAACATGGTACCTCATACCCCAGAACCTGAAAATTATAAAATCATGTCTATTTGAGATATGAGAGCTATGTGTCATTTTGATGAACATTGAGCGCTTCATGTCACATTTCATGTGCAAATTAAGAGGCAAGAGGATGAAATGAAGAGTGTCTGGCAAACTGCCAAAGCCCCACAGCAGCTGCGTGTCCAGGTGGGATTTCATGGGGCTTTGACAGGGGAAGTATCACTCAAGTATCTGATACCATTGTCTTCTCATGGCAGGAGGTGGGATCTTTGATGCCCTGATAGGAATGATAGCTACAATTAATCCTCCCCACAGAAATGACTCTTATGCAGAACTTATTAGTCATTTCTGAAAGTACAAACCTAACTACCAAGAGACAAATGACTTCCGCTGGAGACCAAGAGACAGAATAGCTCCTTTTCCTCTCCAAGCCAACACTTCTAGCAAGAGCGAGATTATTTGCTACATCTCGGCTTAGAAGTATTTCAAATATGAGACTGCAAAACGTGAGACACAGGTGTGGGTAATTAATTGAGCCATTAAACATAATTGATACATATATAATTGCATATGTTTATATCCATACATTACTGATATGAAACTCATCATAAGAAAGATTTGCTTTACAGAATTGACACTTCTTTTCTTCATTTTTGGGTCTTTAACTGAATTTTCTTAAAACTCATGGTGGACAAATATAAGGGCTTTACACATGAACCTGGCTGTACACAACAAATGTATTATTTAAATTTATGTGTAGGTGGAAGCATATACTAATTTTACCAGAGTAAGGTACTAAAAGAAGTCCTGTGTGAATTATTTTGTTTTTAATGTATACAATCACCTCTAAAGTAATATAGTCTTGGTATTTTACAAATGGATTTCTTTTATAAAAATATAATGATTTGTGTATTAAAATAGCTTTAGAAGAAGTTCATTATAACATAAAACTACTAAAAGTGAAGACAGCTGTTTAAAAATGGGATCCTTCTTTTTTATCTTTCCTTTTCTGACTCCTATTCTAAAAATTAAATAATGTTTATGGAAAATTGCCAAAAACACCCTCTTAAAATAGCTTATTTGGAATTAAACAGAATAATATTTATGATTTTGTGTAGTTTTCTCCTGAAATACATTTAATTAATAAAATGATATAGAATCAACACCTACCTCCCCTTTATATAAATATACATGTATACATATCTGATATACTGATGAGACACGTATGAATATACTCATCCCTCAATTTTGTGTGATATTTTGGTAATGTAAAATATCAAATTTCTCTGTGCTAAAAATAATAAACATTTCTACTGTGTCAATCAACACTCCCATATTTTGAGGTTCACTTGAAATATTGGCTTAAAAACAAGAAATCACAGTAGAACATCTCATTGACATTCAATAGGAAAATAGTGCTGACAGAATGTTGCAAGAACTAGAGAAATATCCATGCCAAGAGAGTAAATTAAAAACAGTCTGATAGCTGTCTTAACATTTTACAAGGCAAGCAATATGATCAAGTTGTTGAGCTGACATCATAAAATCATTTGAAACCAAGATTGTGTTCTTTTCCAGAGATACGATTTTTATAATCTTGCTACTTTGATTAAACGGTGAAATGCTGAAGCTGTGGAAAGCAGGACATCTCTACAGATCACATCCATACAGCACACTCATTTGCTCACCTATACTTTCATGTATACTTTCAAGGACAAATGAACAAACTTTTCTGAAATTGAATTTCAGCACCACCTCATTATTTGGCCACTTATCTGTATCTTGATTTATAAACATCACATATTTACACCACGCTCTGACATGCATTTTCATATAATACATCATCCTGACAGCACAGACCTTGTGGACAAAGCAAGGAGACAACTGGCTTTGTCCCTTGCACAGGAAGACATTTAGTGACCTTTCTCAAGAACATCTTCTACTCCTCAATCCTTTATTCATTCATTCATCTACTAACTGGTAATATGTTCAGCAATGAAATTAATAATTTACTCATTAATTTAGCACACATTTACGAGGAAATTACTACGTGCTTAACACCTTGCTTGGTGACGTGCAGACAGAAGAGGTGATGTCTTATGGAGACCCACTTCTACGACGTATCTCTCTTGGAGTGCACAAACTTTATATACAGTTCAAGAAAGTGTCCTTAGTGTTCTGTTCACTCACCTATTCATTTAAGCACTACATATGTAGATATTATTTGCAGACACTTTTTTATTACACAGAATATCAAAATGCATGTGCATTATTTGCTGTTCTGAAGAACTCCTTGACATTTCAAATATGCAACTCTGCTTATAACTGTTTAGATCCCTGTGCATTGTAATTTATTAAACTTCCTGCAGCTGGGCACAGTGGCTTGTACCTGTAATCTTAGCTACCCAGGAGACAGAGGTGGGAGGATCGCTTGAGCCCAGGAATTTGAGGCTGCAGTGAGCTATGATTGCGCCAGTGCAACACAGCCTGGGCAACAAAATCAGTCCCTGTCTCTAAAGAGAAATTAAATAAGGAAACAGGTTGCATACTTTATTATATTAAGTGTTAATACAACTATTTACTAGACCTGCATTACCTTATTTTAGCAGTATATCAAGGCCACTCCCAAACATTTTGGTATTAGAACACAGTCAGACAAATGCATGAATTGAGCATCAATGTTGTATAAATTTTTACAGAAGTATCAGTCTGAAGTATAATTAAAATATTAAAAAACACTGGTGTTTCACCACAGGCAGTTTGGGAAGTACTAAACTGGAGTAGTGTGGGTGTGATTTTTGCTTCCTCCCAGCCCCAGGGAACATTTGGCAATGTCTGGAAACAATCTTGGTTATTTACTCTGGTTTGGTGGTGCTACTGGTATCTTGTCAGTGGAGGTCAGGGCTACTGTTAAAAATCCTACAATGCACAGAGCAGCCTCTCACAATGAAGAATTATCTACTGTAGGATATCAGGGTGCAGATGTTCAGAAATCAGTCCTTAAAAGTAATTAGGAAAGTTTGGGGAGGATGGTAGAGAGACTCATCCATCTTGCTTAAAGGTATTTGAAGAATTTGCCTGAAAAACATTTTAAGTCAGTTGATAGGTGATATGAGGTGAGACTAGAGGGAGTAGACTGGCTGAAAAAGAGTGTTGCAATCATTCAGGGTGAAGAAATGAGGATTTGTAGATTGGGATAGAGATGGCAGTCAATGAAAGAGAGAGAAAGAAACAGATACAAATGGTATGCATTGCAGTTGGGGTGAAGAAAAAAAGATTGGCTTGATGCATTCCAACACCAGTCCCTAAGGTGGTAGAATACACTACTGATGGCAACCTGAAAGAGGAAAGTGGAAAAGATCAGCTAAATCTTGGATTCCTAGTTTACTGCATGCTGCAACTTACACACTTTAAGGTTGCCCATAACAAAGAATTATCCTGCCCAAAATGTCACCAGTGCCCAGGTTGAAAAACTGCTCTAAGCAACTGAAGACCACTAAACAACAGCAATCATTCACAGCCTTTTCTTAAAGTCTTCAGAAGTGATACTGTGAGAGTTAAAGAAATAGAAAAAACACAAAAAGTGGCACAACAGTCAAAGACAGGTTTAGTTTGAAGAACAAACCTGAGAGGGCCTTCTGGCCAATTTTGGTCAGTAGTGCTCTCTCTTACAGAATAAGAGTATTTATTGTTTTTTTAAGGTGAGAGGGCTTATAGCAAGCTTGTAATATTTCTGTGTAGGGGAGAAGTTTATGGCTGATTTGGAATGTCTCTGGTCAGAGGGGAGTTTATTTTGGGGCTGGCATCTCTCTGGCTGGAGGGGAGGTTATCTCGGGGCTGGCATGTCTCTGGTCAGCGTGGGGTTTGGAATGTTTCTGGTTGGAGATGTTATTTGTGGCTTATGGTTATGCTAACCTTAGCCATGAGGCTGATATTCTTCCAATTTAGGCAGTTTTTAATCAAGGTGAACTTTAAAATGACAGTGCTTATCCAAGATGGCAATGCTCCTGCTCTGACAATACTACTATATTAAATACTTTTGAGATTTTATAAACATATTGTTTTTATTTAGAATTAAACTTTCTCCTATGCCATTTGGAGTGAATTTGTTTGTTTCTTTTTACTCTTCTAAGTATCTCCAGTGGGTTCTTTGTTCACCTCACAGTTTAGCAGCAGCATTCTTACCCAGTTGATGGCTGGATATAAAGAACATTTCTTTACTGATATGTAATCTTGTTACCTTTATAGTTTTGCTTGATGTGCATATTACTAAAAGCTTCAGCCTGCTTTAATGCTCATTTTCTATTAATGGCACCATAAGAAAATGTCTATGTCTCAAGGTCATAATAAAAGGTGCTTATTTGGTCTCCGGGATTCAGAAGCAAAGGCCCTTGGTGTGTCAGCTCTGATGGGGTCAAAGCCAAGAGTTGGGTCTTTAATCTTTTTAATGAATTTTGAATATTCTTTTTAAAATGCAGTATTATTTCTGTAGGTCACACAGGAGGCCATTTACATCAGAAAAACCATAAAAAAAAGAAAGCTAAGGAGAGGTTTTTGTTCAGTCAAGTGGATTCAGAGCTGAGCTAAGCATTGAAATCTGTAGCTTAAAGTTCATACAATTAACCTGCAATATAAATAAACAAAAATTAGTTCATCATCTTCCAACAAATTGAGCTTTTCACCACTAGTTTAGGGGTTTTTAGCTCTGCACTGTTAGTTATATGTATTTTCTAAATTTAAACATTATGTTATATACTCTACAGAATTCCAAGAAAGAGTGTTTTAGGCAGGACAATCAGTACAATAATACTTTATCAAACTTATTTATGATATTGGGTGCTACAATACATTAGCACTCATTAGCATAATCCTCAACACCTGAGTAACTATATTAGGACCTATAAGAAATACCATTTTCAGTATCTGGCAAATAGAAAAGTCTCAGCGAGGCAACACCACCACTACCACTATTACCACCACCACCACCAATTGCTAACATTTATGCAGCACATGCTACATTTTAATCATCATTTTAACCTCTTTACATTTACTATGTTGAAAGCCCCATAGCAATCATACTAGCTGGATACCCTGGTGACCATTTGTTGATGGCAAGGAAACTAAGACACAGAATTATGAGATTGCTTCTCAAGGTCAGTACATTCGTTGTGATGGGATGAAGTTCAAAGTGAACCCAAAGCACATTTGCCACTTGAGAGCAAAGAAAATATTAAGTCTTCCATCAGTATCCACAAGGGATTGGTTCTAGGACTTCCCTCAAATACCAAAACCCAAAGATACTCAAGTTCCTTATATAAAATAGCATTGTTTTTTTTACATATTACCTACACACATCCTCACATATGCTTTAAATTAGATTTAGACAAAATGTGATACCTAATACAAAGTAAACGTTATGTAAATAGCTTTTATACGCTATTGTTTAGGAAATAATGACAAGAAAAAGTCTGTATGTGGTCAACACCACTGCAAGTTTAAAAAAAATATTTTTCATCTGCGTTTTGTTGACTCCAAGGATGCAGAGTCCATGGATACAGAGGGCTGACTGTATTTTCCTAATCCCTCCCCACAGTTATTATTGTTACCCTAAAGCCTATTGAGGATTTGGTAAGGAAGGATTCTATGGTCAGATAAACTTAGGGGACGTCCCATTTTATATTTGCTCTTACAGAAAGCACATTCACATACTAAAGCTCACTTTTCTAATTCATAATTTTAAAATCATTTAATTTCACATTAGAAAACTAGAATTAAGCTTTTTAAATCAAATTATTTTAAACCCTTTTATCTCACTTACAAAATAGTAATATTACGAATTCATGCTTTGAATCTACAGAAAATGCTTAGAATTATAATACAGAATCTGTTAGTCTAAAAGCATCAAATGTATGATAGATTAAAAAATGCAATAGAAATATAAAAGTGGCCTAATTTTAAAACATAAAATATATATTATAAAATCTATTAAATATAATGTTATATAACAGTAAATTTTTTAAAAAATTTATTTTACTTTAGGTGCATACTATATCTGGCATTTCTCCCCATGTTATCCCTCCCCACCCTCCCCTCCCTTCCCACCCCCCATTGTCTCTCCCTTACCCCCTCCAATTGTCCCCTATGTGTGATACTCCTCTCCCTGAGTCCATGTGTTCTCGTTGTTCAACACCCACTTATGAGTGAGAACATACGGTGCTTGGCTTTCTGTTCTTGGGTCAGTTTGCTGAGAATGATGGTTTCCAGATACAACAGTAAATTTTTAACAAAAAAAGAGTTCACTATTTTATGGGTATTTAACTGCTAATTACCCCGTTTGAACTATCTAATGCTGTACCCAAAAACCTAAAGTGCAATAAAAAAAAAGTCTCAAACCTTGAAGCTTAAAACAGCAATGATTCATTAGTTTTCAATGGCAGGGGACAGATGTTTGCATTTTCTCTTCCATTGAGTCCTGGAATCCTGTGCTTCTCCATATGGTCTCTCCCCTCTTCCCTGTTTCCTCCTTCCCTTTCTCTTCTTCTCCCCTGTTTACCCCAACTAGTGTGCCCTCTCTGTAGTTTGTAGTCTAACTTGTACATACTCACAACAGGGTGACATGTCTTCAAGAAGAATTAGAGAGCCTGTTTGTGGCTGAGTAGGATAATGGCATTCTCAGCCACTTTAATGAGATTGGAGACTATTATTCTAAGTTAAGTAACCCAAGAGTGGAAAACCAGGCATCTTATGTTCTCACTCATAAGTGGGAGCTAAGCTATGAGGATGCAAAGGCGTAAGAGTGACACAATTGACTTTGGAGACTCGGGGAAGGCTGGGAAGGGGGTGAGGGATAAAAGACTACAAAGGGGTGCAGTATAAACTGCTTGGGTGATGGGTGCACCAAAATCTCACAAATCACCACTGAAGAACTTATATAACCAAACACAACCTGTTCCTCAATAACCTATTGAAATAAAAAAATTAAAGGAAGTAGAAAGGCTGTGTTTGGAAGTCTCAGAGCCTTATTTTTACTACAATCTATTGATTAAAGCAAGGGGAGAAGAGCTAGAATATTTTTCTTGACATGAGAGCACATAAATGTTTCAGTAATTTGCAGCAGATTTTGGAATAAACAATTAAAAATGTTTTCACAGTCTTGAATATGTTTAAAGCATAAGGAGAACCAGACAAGTCAGTTCTTATTGCATATTTTATAGGATACTACTTAGTTCTAGGAAAGTTTCACAAAAGCAAGGACTAGAACTTCTACAACTTCAAACATGAAAAATATAAATATTATGTCTGTATATATTTTTGAAATATATGTATATAAATCTAAACAAGCACCTAAAAATTCTTCTAAATTTAACTCTTAAAGTTTTCATTTAGTTTTTCTTAACTTTCTCAAAATTACTGAATTACCCTTACAGCCCAGACGTTTTCAACTGTGCTCATTAGAGGCTTTGGGGTGTCCTGTGAAGTTACTACAGGGCTTACCATGCCTCAATTCTAAACCAAACCTACATCTCAATATTGGAAGGGTGGTGTCTATGCTGTTTCATTTATTGGTTTGTGAGTATGAAATTTCTTTAATGAATGAATTACTTACCCAGGAAGCATGGCTAAAATCTAACCACACAACTTTTACTTGGATAAATACAATTCCTAATAGATTCAATTACTTATTCACGGTCAAGTAGCAGGTCTCTAAGACACAGAAAACAAGTCTCTTGACTGAATTTTTGCCCTTCAAAACTACAGAGTTTTCTTTGTTATAGTTGGTATATTATGACAATAGTTACATTAAATATAGAAAGAAGACTTATGAGAAACCCTAAAGACATAGAACAGGGTTTCTTAACCTTGGAAGTATTGATCATTTTGTCCAGGTAACTGTGAATTGGACAGGGGTCTCTGGTGCCTTGCAGGATGTTTTATGAATGTCCTTGCTGGGAGCACCACTTGAGAACAAAGCTATGACAACAAAAAATGTCCCCTGACATTGTCAAATCTCTCCCACTTAAGAATCATTGATATAGAGGAAAAACAGTCAAAAAAGGAAGAAAAAAAAAGGAAACAAATAATAAAGACAGGATGCAATATCCAGGAACATCTATTTTCTTTGATGATTTAGTAGCAACAAAATTTTCAGGATATACCTCTTTAAAGATTCAAATAGGCTAATAATTTGCCCTGTAACTTTTGGACTGTGATAATACTGTATTTTTATTTAATATCTTTTACTCTTTTTGCTTTTATTATTGAATGGAATAAAGGCATTTTGTGATGCAGAAGATAGACTTATTATTTAGTATTTAAAGGTTTTAATTATATATTTGTAAAACATAGATCACAAATAGTATAAACATGCTGCAAAATCTTTTTAAGGATTATAATGACAAATTTCACTAATTCAAACATTTTAGGGGACTGGTTTCAGGTTTTAGCTATGCCATGTTAATATAAATTCACATCTGAGACCTTATAAGCCAGAAGTCATCAAAAAAGTTAAGAGTAAGAAGAACTCAGCATACTATAGATTTAAAAGTCAGAGCTAGGTCTGTCCTTCCCAATGGTAAAATTAAACCAAGTTTTAATTCAGCAGAAATTTAAATTAGCAGGAATAGATCTTAAGTAATTTCTGAGCTCTGGAAAGCCTGCCTGAAAGAACAAGATACAGCTAATATGTATTAGATGTAAATCAAATTGAACCCAGATTTTTAAAATATTGCTGAATTTTTCTTATTAGGCAGTGTGAAACTGTTGGATAGGAGCAAAATAGGTAATATCTGTCATTTATCTGTCAGGACTGTCTATACCAAAGCAAATCAATAGAACTGTTCATTGATTTGTTCAAGTGAACTGTTCAAACAAATCAAAACTTTCTCAATAGACATCCTTGAAAATGTACAAAAACATTGACCAGTAAAAGAAGGTCCACATGTAATTGTGCCAGAGCAAGTACCCCAAAGCCAGGCAGGATGTGTTTGAGTTCCCATCACCCATCACACTTAATGTTTTTTCTCCTTCTTTTCCTATTTTCTCGTATTTCCCATGTCTTATTCTTATGCAACTGCATGTGACTTGTCCCTCAAAGCCCCTGAGATATTGATCTCTTCCTAACTTTACAGGACTTGAGAGATTCCTCTGATAATCACCATTCTCAGAATGCCATGTCAGCCATCAGCCCGGCCTGGTGACCCAGAGTCCAGAGACTCTCTGCTGCAGTCTCCAGGTGTAACCTCAGAATGCCAGTCATGGCGTGAGGGGAGTTGTTTTCTGGCTGTGTGGGAGATCGCAGGGAATTTGGGATCTAGCTGCTTCTAATACAGGCTTTCAACCAGTCTTCCTATTTTTACACCACTGTTTCATGACATTGGAAAGGACCAGTAGCCTCCATTTTTGAGTCTTTTCCAGATTCTTTGGTGTGAATTGGACTTTCTTTAGGTATCTGTACCTATAATATGCATATTATTTTTCTGGTGTGCTAATATTTTACAAAAATACTATTATAATTGAAAAATATTTTACCTATTTTTGCATAATATGTTATATATTAGAATACTTACTCTAAGTTTAGGGTGGTATTCATCCCTTCCCTCCCACAAAGGTGCATCCAATGTTTTGCAGACAAATGAACTGATGGTTAAGGTGTAAGTATTCAACAGCTATATTTATAAATGTGGTGTCTACAATAGATGTTTGAATTCAAAGTATTTAAAAATTTGTAGTGTAGTTGATTTTTTCTCCTTTCAGTTTCTTAGGTGTTTCTACTGCATCATTCACTGTAATATGGAAAACACTGACAAAAATTAAAGAAAATATAAACACTAAGATGACATATAGCATCTATGACAAACCTCATGTCCTCGAAACCCTGCACCCCCCCAATCCTATAACCCCTCCCAAACACATGCCTGACTTCCCCCAAAATGTTTATGTAAAGAATATTGTAATCAACAGAATAATTAAATTGTGCTGCAATTATTTGTCTTTAGCATATTGTGATCCATTTGTGGGGGATATCGGAGGTCACCAGGAGAAAATCACAGCAGGGGAATAAGTGTTTGAAAATTTGAGAACAGTTCTTTCCCCCTCAGATAATATCTACACAAAGACTTTCAGAGATATACATATCAATCCATGTAAAAAAAAAAAAAAAAGACACCACAAGAAATATGTAAGTTTCGTAATGAGGAATATAATTTTCAAGAAAAAATGTAGCTTAGATTGATGGTCCTTGTTCAGCAATGGAAAAATATGTTAATTTCTTTGTTAATAATAATAAATATGCTCCAGATTAACACAGAAGGTGATTTAGAAGTTTGCGTGGAGTTATTTATTATTTACTTGTACAAACACAGCTCTTGAGATGGCAGCGCTTTCTCAGCGTCTTCTTGTTGCCAGTGATAAAACTCTGAATTTTAAAGTACATTATTGTTTTTATCACTAATGTTAGTTTTAAGATGATTTAAGAAATTCATTCAGTCATTTCTGGAAAGTTCAATTTAAACTATTAAATATAGCTATTATCTTTCACTAGAAAAGAAATTGTACTTTAAAGTTCAAAACTAGCAAACTGAGAATTTTAATGAGGTAGGTATTTTTAGTGGACTAATTTCTTCAAGGAAAGGATACTTCCATGCATTTAGCAAAATATTAGACATCTTTAAACTCTGCCACTCTACAAACGTCTGAAGCAAATATATTTTAAGAAACTTTAAGTTGATGTTCTATCTTTTATTTCAAGTCAGTTCACCACATAGATTAATGTGGATGTTAAATAAATGAAAAAGCAGAATTAGGAGAAAACGAAAAGCATATATGCTCTTACAAATATTTTTCTAATGTTACCTCTTCTTAGAATTTCATTTTCTAGAATAAAGATGAGTAATTTAATTATTTTACTCTGCAAGCCACATCCTTCAGAAGAAACTTAGACTTTGGTGGTTTGAATTTTACTTAAAATTGCTTTAACATGCATCTTTAACTTAATACAATCTAACAATTTACAGTAGGAATGAAAAAGTTCAAAATTTAAATTTCAGTTATTACAGTAGTATATGGAAAACTGGAATCCTAAGCTTCATTTCATTATTTTAGTATTCTGTTTTGTCTTTGAGGCATCTCAGTGTGCTGTTGCCCAGAAGAACTTTCTAAGGGTGGCACATTTGATAGTCAGCAGATTGTGAGCCTACAGAGGGTCCTTTCATGCTGAACATCCGTTGCCATTAGATCCTGAAATTGAATGATGTTTTTGAAATAAAGGAGAAAGCAATTGTTTTTTCTTTCTCATTGCCAGTATCTGTCACTGACATAAAGATAGCCAGTGTCTCTAAGCCTTGCCCTAATCTAAAGAGGACTGTGATGGTCAATTGTATGTGTTAACTGGGCCACAGGCTGCCCAGACATTTAGTTAAAGATTATTCCGAATGTGTTTGCAAGGGTGTATCTGGATGAAATTATCATTCTAATCAGTAGACTTAGTAAAGCAAATTACACTCCATAATGTGAGTTGGCCATATCCAATCAGCTGAAGGCCTAGATGGAACCAAAAGGCTGACTCGCCCAAAAGTAAGTGGATTCCTCCTGCTTGACTGCCTTGATCTGGGATGATGTTTTTTTTCCTGCCACTGGATTAAATGGAAACATTAGCTTTTTCAGGATCTTGAGCCTGTCAAAATGTAGGCTGAAACTACATCCTTTCTCTTCCGGTTCTCAGGGCTTAGCACTCAGACTGGAAGTCTACCATTGGCTCTTCTGGGTCTCTGGCTTGCTGATTGCAGATCTTGGGACTCGTCAGTCTCCATTATCATTTGAAACAGGTTTCTTTTCTTTTCTTTCCAGATGGAGTCTTGCTCTGTCCCCCAGGCTGGAGTACAGTGGGGAGATCTTGGCTCACTGTAACCTCTGCCTCCCAGGTTCAGGCAATTCTCCTGCCTCAGCCTCCCTAGTAGCTGGGACTACAGCTGTGTACCACCACACCAAGCGAATTTTTTGTATTTTTAGTAGAGATGGGGTTTCACACTGATAGCCAGGATGGTCCCCATCTCCTGACCTCATAATCCTCCCACCGCCCACCTCAATATCCCCAAGTGCTGGGTTTGCAGGCATGAGCCACCACACCCAGCCTTGAACTAATTTCTTATAATAAATCTCTCTCTCTCTCTCTCTCTCTCTCTCTCCACACATACACATACACACACACACACACACACACACACACACACCACGTTCTATTGGTTTTGTTTATTTGGGGAACCCTACATAATATAGATTTTGATACTGGAAGTAGTCTAGAAGAAGATCATTTTTAAAATGAGTTTTCTGAATTGGCTATGGGTTTCTAGAATTTGCTCTTTGATCTAGTTAGATTTAATGATCCTAATTATTCTATGTTCATTAGTAAAGAGAAGGCTAGTTGTCCATGATGTGCTCTGGTAATAAAGATACACAAAATATCATCAGTGACACTCCTAATCAACCACTTATAAGAGTCAAATAAATTGGTACTCTGTATCTGATAATTTTGAACATTTTCCTCAACTAAAAAATGTAATAAGATTGAGTGGTCACTCCTAATGTTGCTGGACATGTGGAGAAAGACAGTGATGAGCTTAGGAATTTAAATTTCCAGCTTAAGTACCACATAAATGACCTGAAAGCTTCTACGTGTCCCCTGAAGGAGTCCATTATCCTCTAGCCACAGGATAAAATAGCCACAGATCTGAAATTGCTGAATATCAAGTACAGAATCTCATTCTGAATCGCAATACAAGTTGAGTTCTCAGACTCACAGGGCGTATAATGTTAAAATGAGGGTATCCGTTGAGAAGGAATGTGATCCTGGAAGCTGGAATGGGAATATGTGGAAAGTATTGATGAAGCTCAGGACATTGAGACCCCAAATTCTCATGAGTCTTCATTGCCAATGGAAGAGACCTCTCCACCACCAGTGGAAGCAACATCCTAACTCACAGTGGAAGTGATCTCCCCACTTTTCAGAGTGAATTAATCCTGAATTGGCTAAAGGAAACTATAATAGCCTCACCTGAAGTAGTTGCCCTATAAGACAATGCTGATTTTCTTCAGAGCAGGTGGCAAGCTATGACCATCCTTCTTTGCTTCTAGGCCTCTAACTAGTCTGAATTCTATTGAGGGCCCTAAAGGTTAGGTACAAAATGTGGTTCATGAGGAGATGTGCTATAATACAAGAGAACTCCTTGAGTTTTCTAGTTTATACAGATAGAAATTCAGGAAACATGTGGAAATGGATGTGAAGAGTATGGAATAGCAGGAGAAGCAACATAAATTTGGATCAGGAAGAAATTATTGATATAAGCTCACTTAGCAGAGATTCTTCATTCAGTGTGCAGCTCAGGGAGTTCAAAAGGGCTCTAACTATTTGTTGTTTGACTAAAACATGGACCAAAAGATTACCCATAGTGAGCAAACTGAAAATGCCTAAGCTGCCTTGTCTCAATGTAGAGGAAGGGATTCAAAGGTTTAGCTACATTAGAATGTTAGAGTACATCTGCCATTTAAGACCTAGTCACCTAACCTGGGAGGGTCTAGAATACATACCTTCTACCATAAATTCAATGGTGATTGACAAATTTGTGAGGGGTGCCCTGGCATCTTTGAAGTGCTCTGTGATCACTCTTCTCTGTAAGCCAGATCTCACAGTGAAAACTGAAGTCAATGTGGATGTGGTGACCGTAACAGACAGCACAGTCAAAGCAGTAATCAGAGTAGTCTGACTTGCACAGACCAGTGGCATTGGTTAGGTCATCAGTTTGTTCCTAGAAGTAAAACAGGAAGCCTATTAAATTCTTCCTTGACCTAGCTATACTATAGAACTCTGAAAGCAGCCAAGTTTTCAGTTAAATGAACAAAAGTCTAACCTGAACTATAAAAATGGAGAGTCACAGCCTCTCAATCAATCCCCAAACATAAGCCAGTTTATAGACCCAGCACCTCTTGTAGAGAGGAGAGGAGAAGTCCCCTTGAAGAAGGACTCCAGAACAATGCCAATAATTTATACTATTAGTCTTTCTTTTACTCATTCCCAAAGGGACCTAAAAACTTTTAACAGTGGAACTGTGCTTTGTAGAAAATGAGAACTTTTGGGAACTCTTGACACGGGTTCTGAAATGACACTAATTCCATAAGGCTCAAAACATAACTATAGCTTACCAGTCAGAGTAAGAGCTCATAAAGGCTAGAGGATCAATGGAGTTTTAGCTCAGGTTCACCTTATAGTAGGAACAGCAGCTCCCTGAATCCACTATAGGATTATTTCCCCAGGTGGGAAATGCATAATTGTAATACACATACTCAGTAGCGGACAGAATCCACACATTGGTTCCTTTACCTGTAGTGTCAGGGATATTATGATATAAAAGGCCAATTGGAAGCCACCAGAACTGCCTCAATCTAGGAAAACTGTAAACTAAAAGCAATACCACACCTCTGGAGGAACTACAAAGTGCCACCATCAAGGATTTAAAGGTGCAGAAGAGGTGGTGATTCCCACCATGCCCTCGTTCAACTCTTGGCCAGTGCAGAGGACAGATGGATCTTGGAAAATGACAGTGGAGTATTATAAGCCTAACCAGGTGGTGACTTCAATTGCAGCCACAGTACCAAATGTGTTCTCATTTCTTGAACAAACTACCACATTCTCTAATACTTGACATGCAGCTATTGATCTGGCAAATGGCTTTCTTCCTCTATACCCATCAATAAGGACCACTAAAAGTAGATTTCTTTAAGCTGACAGAGCCAGCAATACACCTTCATTGTCCTATTTCAGGGGTATATCAACTCTCTAGGTCTATGCCATAATTTAATATGCAGAAATATTGATCACCTTTTCCTTCTGCAAGATATCAAACTGTTCTATTACCACTGATGACATTATGTCAATTTGACCTATGTTACAATTGAATCATGCGTAAGTCAACATCGAAATTTCAGTTTTTTAATTTTAATTCAGGAAGTAATGTTTGCTTTTTCTTTTGTGAACAAAGCCTCGATTTTTCACATATTTAATAGATCTAGTTAATATATAAAACACTGAATGTCAGTAGACTAACATATAATAGACATTCTGTAAACATTTTTCAAATTGGTGAATAAATGAGTAAAGGCTCTTTGGACTTTGAGGAAGAAAGATTTATACAGGCCACTAAAAGGCAGACAAGTATAGATACTTCTCTGAAACTTAGAGCAGAATTGATGCTCTGCTATGAACCATGTAAAGAAATAAATACTGTAAGTTTCTCTCTAATATGCTTCCTTCTCATCTAGGTCATGATTTGTTAATCCTCACTATATTCTAGAATTTATCATCTGGAGGGAATCTGTTCTTGACCTAGGTAGTTATGCTAATAACTTTTGGGTATTTCCTTTAACACCGGCTTTTGAAAAGTCTGCTCTTGGACTATATGACATGCAATTTCTTCTCCTTCCTACCCAGTATACACATGTAGAACCCAAAGTTGCTTCTCTGAGGGGGAGCCTGTGGCAAGAAAAGGTGAAAACAAAGAGAGAAGGAGAGAAAGATAAAGATTGGAAATGAGATATGGAGAGTTACATGCCAGTTATTGGCATGTGTGTTAAAATTTTCTTAGTCATACTATAACATCTTTAATGCATTTCAGTTCCTCCTTCCTTCCTTCCTTCCTTCCTCCCTCGTCTTCCTTCCTCTCTCCCTTTCCCCTTCCAGTCCTTTCCCTTCCCTTCCTTCCTCCCTCGTCTTCCTTCCTCTCTCCCTTTCCCCTTCCAGTCCTTTCCCTTCCCTTCCTTCCTCCCTCTCTCCCTCCCTCCCTTCTCTCTCGGTCTCTCCTTCCTCCCTCCCTCCCTCTCTCCCTCCCTCTCTCTCTTTTCTCTCTCTATCTTTCTCTCTCTCTCTCTCTCTCCAGAAAGCATACATTAGCCCATTTAATTAGGAACCAGCTTTTTAATACCATTGCTTCCTGATGTAGATAGTGTAACTCTCCACCAATATCCCCTGCCCCATTCTACTGAGTTTAACTTGGTCATGGTCATGTGATTTGTTTTGGCAAACACAATATGAGATGTGACGTGTCACTGGGTGGACATATGATATAGATGATTTAGTGTCATAACACACTCTGATTTGAAAACCTGTGTTGTTACAATATATGCAGCATGGTCTATTCTAACTGACACTGCAGAATTGATACATTTTCCAGTTATCCTACGTCACCGAGCACCCTCAGTTCAATATGAAGTCAAATAAAATGTCTCTTTATGCTGTCAATTAAAGAAAAAAATGTTCTATATGACATATGCATATCACACGTTCACGAGCTGTATAGTGTATAGTTTCAGTGCTTGGTCATTTTAAAATATGATAGGGTATATTAGACAATGAGACACATAATTACCATAAATGATGCACAAACTGGTGTTTCCAAAGAGAAAGGGATTATATCCCCTTGGGGAATTAAAAGCAGTCAAAGAGGAGCTAGAATGTGAAATGAGTCTTGAAGAATGGGAAAAAATTTTAAATGCTAGAAATGATAAATGAGGTCAGGTGTGGTGTCTCACACCTGTAGTCCCACCACTTTGGGAGACTGAGGTGGGTAGATTGCTTGAATCCAGGAATTTGAGACCAGCCTGAGCAACACATGGTGAAACTCTGTCTCTACAAAAAATATAAAAAATTAGCAGGATGTGGTGGCATGTGCCTGTGGTCCCAGCTACTCAGGAGGCTGAGGATGGATCACCTAAGCCCAGGGAGGTCAAGGCTGCAGTGAGTCATAATGGTGCCACTGCACTCCAGCCTGGGTGACAGAGTGAAACCCTGTCTCAGAAAAAAATATAAATAATAATAATAAATGAATGAAACATAGAAAAGTTCAGGTGATGGAAATAGAACACATTTGAGAATTTGGACAGTTGTTTTCACCTCAGCTGGAGAGTCAGTCTAATGACATCTGACTTAAGTATGGTACCTGGAGTCTTGAAAATTAAATTGGATATATAATCCAGGGCCATATGCTAGAGAACTAAAGATGTTAGGGTAGAAAGAAACTGAATAGGCTGGGAAAGTATTAACAATGTTTGAAGAAAAGAGAATTATATGAGGCAACCTACAACTTAAAATGTTATCTGGTTTAAATTTTTAAAGTGATGAGAGAAGTGAAGATATTAATAAAGTCAGTAATAAAATGAGGATCCATAAGGATTGACCTGCAGGAGCAACAGGATAAGAAAGAGGACACTGACTATCAATAATGGTAGAACATGGAACCTGAAATATTTGACATTTGCAAAAACAAATTGAGTGGGACAGTAAAATTAATAGTTCAAGACACTGAAAAGTGAGCTCTAGATGGCTGTAAAATGCATTCTCTAGTAGAAGTGCATGAGTTTGTTTTAGAACAACTTACATTTTAATGGTTAGGAGTTTATTCAGGAAAAGATGTCAAACAGTCTGTTGAAAATGGAAAGAAAAGAAACTGGAGCCTGTAGAGCATATATAGATATAAAATCTGCATAAGATTTGAATATACAAAAATAAATGAGATTCCCATGGAAGAGAGTATAAAAAAAGTACAAATATGACGTAAAATCAGCACCACCCCTTTCTTTAAAGAAATCAGAAAATAAATTCTAGGAAAGGATAAAGAAAAGCTAAGAAAGAGTTTTCAAAGTCAAGAGAGGAATTAACAACATGAATTTCAACATAAAGATCCAGATACCTAGTGCTAAAGCCAATACAGAGTGATTTCTCCAGAATTTCAGGAAACCCTTGAGAGGTCAATGTCAGCGGAATAAAGATGGCAGAAGCTCTGGTACATGAGGTATGATGTCTGAGTGGGTGGCCGTGTTGTCAAAGGATGTAGACCCTTTTTTCAAGAAGTCTTTCAGTGAAAGAAATACAGAGGAAGTGAAAATAGTTTGAGGAGTTATGGGAGTGAGATCAGGTTAGAAAAGCTGTGTGCATGCTAGTAGGTGGAGGATTAGAAACTAGCAGAATGACAGAAACAAAATCAAAGTTGAAGCATGATTCTGGAGTTAGTGAGAAAGGATAGATTCAGGAAGATTGCATCAGCTGGTTTAGTGACACAGATGAGATATTATAATATTTTTGATGAAATAATAAAAGAAGGTAGGGAATGAAACAGTTAATAACTATTTGGAGTAAGAAGTAAATGAAGTTATAGTAATTCATGTGACATCTTGTTCAGTGAGTTGAAGGAAGCTTCATGGCTGAGTCTAAGAGTATGGAAAAATCTCAGTTTGGAGGGTGGCGGCAATGAAATAAGGAGAATCTGACTAGCTATGAGTGTTCAGTGGAATTTTCAGTGGCTGCAAATAACAATAATTTTTCCAAGCAAAACTTAAATACACCAGAGCAGTAGAAGACAGTGGACCCAGCTGAGTAGTATGTTAGACCGAGCATGGGCTTTGGAGTCAAATTTAAAATTAGATATTTGATGCTCCAATTTAATATACTGTTGAGAACTTGGTCAGTTTATATATTCATGCTGAGCTTTTGGTTCCTAATTTATAGCCTGGGATTAATACTTCTACTCTTGTGTGGTTATTTAACTGTGACCAAGACAATATGTGCACTCATAGCATACCAACTATAGTTTACCTAATCTAATTTTAGCTTATGTAATATTTAGTCATCTTCAAATGATGACTGTGTCTTATCAGAACTGAAAAACAATGACTCACTGTGAAAGAATTAGTGTGTAAGGCCATTGATATGAGAACTACCAAGAAATATAACACTTTCTTCATGCACTTAATGACATTCCATGTTAATTATTGCTAGTCATGACTAATAGGCAATATGGGACTATAAATATTAAGTTCTTCTCAACAACTTCTCCCTAATTTGGTTGAGAGCTGTGGGTTTAGTCATCATAAAAATAAGTCTTATATAAGGTAGAAAACTCTATTTGGAGGTATCAAGTTGGCTTTAACGTAGGAGTCAGAAATTTATGGGCTACTAGTCAAATCTGGCTAGTCACCTCTTTTCATAGATAGTTTCACTGAGCCGGGCATGGTGGCTCACACCTGTAATCCAAGCACTTTGGAGACCAAGGCGGGTGGATCACCTGAGGTCAGGAGTTCAAGACCAGCCTGACCAACATGGTGAAACCCCGTCTTTAAAAAACAAACAAACAAAAAAATAGTTTCACTGGAACACACCCACATTTATTCATTTAAGCACTGGCAAATATGGCTGCTTTCGTGCCACAGGAGTTGCAACAGAGACCATGTGGCTTGCAGAGCTTAAAATAGTATCTGGATCCTTACAGAAAAGTTGGCTCATCTTTGTTTTAGCTAATGCACAAACTTTGCTATTAAAATAAGACCTAAATGTCATGTGTTACCATTCTAACATTTAACATTGTATTTATTCATGAGAAATCTCTATTACTTTTTAGCATGGTATAGACTACCTAAATTAGGCTTTTTACTTATCTGGAAGTTGACAGAGGGAAAATATTACACGTCCTTTCTGTACATTTTACTAAAGACCTAACCATAAATATAAGTTTCACAATTTTAATATACTTCCTATTCCATTTAACTTACAACATTCAAAGAATAAACTGTTAAACATTATATATAAAAACTTCAAACTACTATAAGACTAATAAAATAGATGAGTTTAAAAATGTAATTCATATGTATTACTAAGATAAAATGCCATTAAATATTAACATAATAAAATACTAATTTCTATTAAGGAGTTTGCTTACCCCAGCCAATCGCCCATTAATTTACAAACATATATAAAGTTCACAATTCCAATTGATAAGATACAAAACACTTCCTATAGAGATCTTTCCTTTAAATGAGCTCTATATAACCAGAAACATGTAAAAGATATGAAATACACCATCTCCTCTCCTTCTCCTACCTCCTGCCATGACACAGGACCCTCAGTTAAAAAACGCACTTTAGTGAGAAAAATAAAAGAACTAAGAAAAGCAGGCTTGATTGCTCTTCACACAAATAATGCAATGGAGTTAAAAATATCTAACAGGATGCACAATAAATAACTAAACCAAACCTCATGCAATATGCTTACATGTACCTGTAACTAAACAAAGTATGATTCTTTTGATCTAGTTCATGTCTCCTTGTCAAATATTTCAGTGTGTGTGTATGTGTGTATATATATAGATACATATATATGTATGTCTTAGTCACACTTGTGATTACATACAAATAACTACACTGAATTTCTAAAACACCAACTAATAAGCCCTGTTTGCTTAATATTACGATCACCGAAGAGTGATACTTTCCTTACATTTTAGTTGACATCGTTAGCTACAGCCTTAAAGTGTTGAGCTCCTTCACTCCTTTATACACAGACTCTTTCTCATGCTCCAATAAATGTAGTTATCTATTTCTTTCTCTATTTTAAGCCAGGTTGGATAAGTAAGACTGCATGACTGTATTAATCATACAAGTATCCATGCCTTGCAAAGTGAATTGTTTTTAAGGGCACCACCATAAGTGTTGTTTGGGTTGGTTGAATCTAACTTATTTCCTGGGTTTTATAATGGATGTCCTTATGTATAACAAGAACTAAAATGTTTTATCAAAAAATGCTGCATGCATATTTATCTAAACTTTTTCATTTGTGGAATTATATAATGCAACTATACCAATCCCTGCCTTATATAAATGTCAAGCTTCCATTATATTCATGTAAATTTTAAATAGGTAAATAAAAATAAATTTTCATATAATGAAGTAAAGAATAAATAACAGTCACTATTCACATTGTAGCTTCTGTTATCTATTATGCTGGTGCTGGCTAGGACAATGAACTTTTCTCCCTCACTCAAGAGATTGCTTTAGTGTTTTTTCTTTTTATCTGCGGACAAACCCTTGTTTCTGCCCCTAAATCTCATAAATAGAATGTCATTTACTTTCCTTTGGTTATAGCTTTTTTTTTTTTATCATATAGTATATTTTAACAAAGAAACATTTTTATATTTCTTAAACCAGAGAGAAATAAAAAGCATGTCTATTATTTTATCTGAACGAATATGCTACCTCTATAATATACACAGGGTATTCTATATTCCAGGGAATGTAATTTACAAACATTACATTACATTTAAACCTCACCAAAACTCCATGAACTACATAATATATGTAATTTACAAATAAAGAAATAATGTTTGAACTATACAGCAAAATATTGTGGATTGAACTGTATTGTTCAGGAACTCTGTGTGAACATTAGACATTGTAATTTGAAGCACTCTATCATTCTAACACCAAAGTTCACAACTACCATCATTTGACAGAGGTAATTAAAAATGAGTATGGATACGAAGATGTCTGTAAATTGGAACTGAATGTTGACAAGTTGAATATAGTGAGAGAACTTTACTTTATCTTCATGTTCACCCTAAGGAAAAATTGGCATGGCCTATAGAGAATAAAAATGGTGATGAAGAAGGTATAGATACTTTTTAAAAAGCATAAATGATTTAATTGAGCATCACAGCCCTTAGGCTTGGGCAAGGGAGACCTTTGGTCTTAGTCATATGCTTCTTGGATACTGTCCAGTGCCTGGGACAAACTAAGACTCACAGTACCTCAGGAGAGGGCACCCCAGTCGGGTCTTACATGAGTCCTATTTGGCAAAATAATCTACCCCCAAATCTTCTGTCTTCCTCTGGTGGCATGGGTGAGCTGGCACTGGCAATGCCACTGTGGGTATTCCCCTGGACGCTTTACCAGGAGGTCACCGCATGGTAGGTAGGGTCCAGGTCTGGTGTCAGGCAGTCCTTCAGTGATGACTGAGCCTATTCCCCCAGAGCTTCTGAAGACCATCGCACAGTAATACCAATGGGCCCTACCAATTCCAATACTTTCTCTCGTTTCCAATCAATGTAGTGATACCCACTACCCACAGCTTAGTTTTAAGGTGTGCTTACGAAAGACATTCCTTGCATCAATGAAACTGCTATTTTTGCCCCATGCCATTGTCCTTGACCATACTTTTAGTTGGTGTCAGATTGTGGAAGTCAGAGATAAGGTCAATATTATAAAAGGTTACTTGCTAAGAATTCAAGTCTTATGGTCTAATTTGTGCAAGAAAAGGCATGGTTGAAAGATATACCTTTCAACATTTATGCCATAAAACTTCAAACCGTAAATTGAACATGTCCAGAACAAAATAATACTCTTTCTCATTTTTTGATCTAACTTGGGAAGTAATTGCATTTGTGGTTATCATTATCAAAGCGCAGACACAAGCTTTGAGAGAATCACTGAAAGCCAATATTCATGAAAACCACAACGGACAAACAATGATAAAAACTTCATTATATATGTGGCATTAGGGAACTGTAGTGGCAAGAAGATCTATACTGTTCAATACAACAGGCTCCAAAGAGCCATTGTAATACTTCTGCTACCTTTTTCTTGTGGTAAACACATACAATTATTCAGAAATGGCACATTTGACAGTAAATGACAAAGAAATGGTGCTTAGACTCTACTGGGGACCTTCACATGTGCTGTTTGGGCAATAAACAAACACATTAGTTCCTTTTGTCTATTTGTATTTGTGATCCTTATCAATAAATCAGTATATCTCAGATGAGCCCATGGATGGTGTATCACAGATTTAATCAATTTACACAGACAGGGACACCACAAAAGTACCTGTCTTATCCTTGTACACTCTAGGGGTAACCCTATAAAAAAACTGCTGTAGGGAAGAACCAGGAAAATTAATGAAAGTATGAAAATATTGCTGAGAAACATGAAGGCCCAGCTGAGGTTGGAAGCCAGGCATTTATAATCCATTAATGTATTAATATGTGAGATGTTTTTCTCCCTCAGAACCTGGTTGCTTGATTGTTGGAAAGAAAAAAATATATATATTTGCTTAAATACCAGTAAAATGTTAATAGAGAAATAAAAGGCAGGAAGTAGAGAATAGAGACAAGGAACTAACCGCTGTTCTGTAGAAACATGGCTGCAGCGGGAAAAAATAAACTTAAGCTGAAAAATTCTGTAGTCTGTACTCTGCAATTTTTTGGCAGCAGATGCTGATGCTTTATTTTGAGTTAGTATATTAGTCAGTGTTCTCCAGAGAAACAGAACCAATAAGAGAGAGATATATATGTATCTTATTATATATAATATGTATATTCCATACGTATTATTATATGTTATAATGTGTTATCCATCATAACTTTTAGAAAGTAAGTTCCTTTGCTGTGTCATAGTTAATGCAGACATGATATCAAATAAGATATATAGTTAACTATAATTATAGTTAATTTATAGAAATTAATGGAATATATGTAATTATAGTTAACTAATTTCTATAAATTAGTAATAGATTTGGCCTTTTTGTCTCTTGTCAAATTAGATGATACATATTTAGTAAGATAAATATAGTATATATCATATATTGATAGATAATATGTATCTTATATCAACAAGATATATATGATATATATATATCATATCATGTGTATATTGCATATATATGTATATATCTTCTATATTGTGTCTCTATGAAACTTGCATTATGTGGACTTGTAATGTTGTATTTGTGACATTTGCCTGTGCATCAATTTGTCTTGGAATTTTTGCATTTCATCAGGACAGAAATTCTGTTTTCCTATTTGTTGTCTACTTTGTACTGCGTAGTTTGCTGAATGAATAATTGAATAAATAGTGCAAATAAATCATAAAGCATAAAATATAAACCTATTCTTCCATAAAATATGAAACTATTCTTTCTTTCTTTGGTATTTTTGTCTCTTGTCAAATAAGATGGTGTAACCAGAGAGATGATATTCTTCCTTTCAATTCAATAAATATTAATATATGATACTAATTATATGCCCTTTTTAAAACAAACATTCATAAGTAGAAAAAAACAGGAAATACGTGAAACTGAGATAGAAATGCAAAGTAACAATTTGAATAAATACATTTATATTGCTACTAAAAAGTTTAAGATTTTGAGAGCCAAAAGTTGTCAAAATAGAAACTATAGATCTTTGTTTTTCAAATAATATATTAGATTGCCTATGTCTGTGATTTTTTTTTTTTAATTGTTCTTTAGGTTCTGGGGATACATGTGCAGATCATGCTGGATTGTTACATAGGTACATACATGGCAAGGTAGTTTGCTGCCTCCATCCCCCCACCACCTATATCTGGCATTTCTCCCCATGTTATCACTCCCCAACTGCCTCACTTCCTGCTGTCCCTCCCCTAGCTTCCCCCAGCAGACCCCAGTGTGTGATGCTCCTCTCCCTGTGTTCAGTGTGTTCTCACTGTTCAACACCTACCTATGAGTGAGAACATGCGGTGTTTGATTTTCTGTTCTTGTGTCAATTTGCTGAGAATGATAGTTTCCAGATTCATCCATGTCCCTACAAAAGACAGGAACTCATCATTTTTATGGCTGCATAGTATTCCGTGGCTGAGGGACCCTAAGATATCTGTCTTCAATTTTAACTGTCAGCTGTTAGGAAAAAATAAAAAATAATAAAAACTTCTTGATTCAACAAATTTCCTCTTACATAGGCCTTAAAGCATAAGTTAGCTATCAATAATAGAGTTCAACTTTGTAAATCCCATGGATTTAAAAACTTTGTAGTTTAAAAGAAAGACTTTAATAGTGTGGTTTTCTTCCACATGTGAAGACTATAAATCATTTACTTTACCAAAGTTTATCTAGTTTCTGGGTAGATAATATTCACTTTGCTTTAGAAATGTTCTCTAAAATTCCCTTTGAACTTCAAGATTTTCAAGTAAATATGATGTAACTTTGTTATCAGAGTGATACACCTAAAGGTGTAGAATTTAATTCTAGAGATTTTTAAAACAACTACATTTTATAGTGGCAGAAGGCAAAATTTTAAAAAATAATATTAGTTAAGTATTAATAATGAAAAATACTTAAGCATTATGTAGAATTTTAAAAGTCAACTCTAGTGGTCAAACATTTTAAAGTAAACATTTCCAAAATGCTAAATATCTTTTATTTTTAAATTGTAATGTATATTAAAGTTATTTTATAACTAGCAGCTTTATCTTTCCTCTACTGATCTGTGTTTAGATATAATGGTTTGTTTTTAAAATGTATACTATATTTGTCCACTGTACATAACCTTACTATAGCTACTTTAAAAATAATTTAAAAAGAAAAAGTAATTCAATAATGAAAACAACATAAATTAACTTTTTGTAATCTGATTAATGTATAGCATTGTTTTTTGAATCTAAACTTCTTCCAAACTAGTATTTTTTGTTCATTTATTTTTTAACACTTCTCCAATATTTCTTTCCATTTCTATATTAATATACTATTTTACTTTTTCAACATTTTTCTAGTTGGTATAATGAATATGCCACAGTTTCACTTCTTATTTTTATTTTCAAACGAGATCTTGCTCTGTCCCTCAGGCTGGAGTGCAGTGGCAGGATCATGGCTCAAGGCAACCTCGACCTCCTGGGCTCAAGTGATCTTCCCACTTCAGTCTCCCTAGTAGCTGGGGCTGCTGGCATGAACCACCATGCCCTGCTATTTTTTTTGTATTTTTTTGAGGAGACATGGTTTCATCATGTTGCCCAGGCTAGTCTTGAACTCCTGGACACAAGCAATCCACCCACCTCACCTCCTAAAGTGCTGAGATTACAGGTATGACCCACTGCACCCAGCCATTTTTATTAACATTATGTTATGTGTTTATTATTACAAATGTAGAACTTTACAACTACCAATATCAAGAATTAGAGTATAGTGATTAACTTCTTAATAAAAATGAAAAATAAAAACCTTATTTTTTCATGAGTTTATTTTACTACTTGAATTTTCTTGATGTAATAGAGCCATTTGTCTCTACCAAAAATGACAAATGGTATTTATATTTCATTTTTAAAATCTGTAATTAGAATTATTTATACATACTTTTTTGTATTTTATTATTGTTTTTGTCCAATTATCTGTGTCTAAAATAGTCTGAGGTTAGGATTATGTGATATGCACCTGTTCATATTTTCAGACTAGTGACCAATTATTTGTATAGGAGGGCTGTACCAATTTATATTTTTGTCAGTATTATATGAATATTCAATTTTTTCTCACATTCTCAACATTGGCCATTTTTGACATTTTATCTTGCCACCTTAAGTCTATGTTCATAATATCTCACTATGTCCTTAATTTGAGGACATAGTTCATTGCTTTCTTTACTATGAAGTTTGGACATCATTAAATGAATTTTAAGTCATGTGTACTTTATTTTTTAAATAATGGTATAATGAGTTTCAACCATTCTTATAAGGTTGTTTGTCTTTTTCTAATTGTATTGTACGATTCCTTCATAGGAGATGAATACTAATTATTTGTCCTATAAATAAAGTTTGTAATTGTCGTCTAAAAATTTATAAGCCTGTCTTTGTATGGGTAGAATTTTTGAGTACTTTTCTAACATTTTCTACTCCAAGTTAATAAAAACATTTTATTATATTTTGTATCAAAAGTCTTACACTTTGATCTTTCACATTTAATTGCTTAGTCTACCTAGAATTGATTTGTGTACATAGAGTAAGGTAGGGATATCAAAAATTTTAATTAGAGATCATCAGATTTCCCATTACTACATATTGAATAGTCTATGGTTCCCTGTTATTTTTTCACATCAAGCATTGCCATATAATAGGTTTCCACGGGTGAGTTTGTGTATGTGTGTGTTTCAAGGCTGTCTCTTCTATTTCTAAATATGTATTCATAATGGGAAATATTTAAGCATTATTAATAATTAAAAAGTCAACTATATACAATTATGTATTTGTGTAGAATTTAAAATGCCATATTCATTGATCGATATTTCTTTACTAGAGTTCACGCCTCACTGTTTTAATTAATATACTTTGGTTTATTATTGAGTAGGACAATGCCATCTCCCTTGTACTTAGTTATTATTAATGTCTTAGCTACTTTAATCCTTTAGTCTTTCCTGTCATTAACTGTCAGCCTTACAATTTCCATAAAAAGAATCTGAATTCCTTTTACCTGGAATTGTTTAAATTGATATATACTTAAATCTGATTCAGTCAACAGGATATGTCTTCCCCCTTATTTAGTTCTTATTTAATAGTTAGCAATCAAGTTTTACAATTACATCACTGAAAGTATTATACCCTTTTCTTTTCTTTTTCTTTTTTAGCATATCCATCATCTCAAACATGTATTATTTCTCTGTGTTGTGACCATTCAGTATCATCCTTCTAGTTTTTTGTAATTATATTTATTGTTAACTGTAGTCATCTGACAGTGGTATAATGAACACTAGAATTTATTGCTGCTTTCTAGATGTAATTTTATATTCATTTAAAATTTTAAAAATTTACATAGATACAAATTAAAATGCAATTATTTAAACATTGTTCAGAGATTTTACACATTTATGGGTACAGGTAATATTTTGCTACATGTACAAAATGTATAATGTTCAATATCATTTTGAGTATTTGGTATTTCTGTGTGTTGAGAACAAAATATCTTTCTTAGCTACTGTGAAATATAAAATACATTATTTTTAACTATAATCACTGTATACTCTGATTTCCAATGAGAGAATTTATACATTTTATTTAACTGTATGGATATACTCAATAACCTACCTCTCCTTATCTTCCTAGTTTTGTATTCTTTAGCAAATCCCCCCTCTGTAGCCCCTCCATCCTACCCTTCTTAGCCTCTAGTATTTTCTGTTTTACTTTTTACTTCTGTAAGATCAACATTTTTTAGCATCCACATATGAATGAGAACATGAGGAGTCTAACTAACTCTTCCTGGCTTATTTTAATTAACATAATGTCCTCCAGTTCTGTCCATTTTGCCATGAACAGAATTTCATTTTTTTAATGGCAGAATATTACTCCAGTATGTATATATACCATATTTTCTTTATATATATATATATATATATATATTGCATTTTAGATTTTGGTATACCCTTTTCTTAAATTTATTTCTTGATACATATAATGAATATTGATAAGGTGAGTGATTTTAAAATTACACCTTTATCTCCTGTTGCAAGTCTATTAAAATGCAATTATTTAAACATTGTTCAGAGATTTTGCTAAAATCTCTTATAAATTGCATATCTTTGGTGGATGATCCTTTGAATTGTTAAAGTAAAACATAATCACATCTCTAAATAATGTTAGGCAGGGTTCTTCCTTTTTAATCTCTTTGTTATTTCTTGTTCTTATCTTCTTATCTTACTGAACTACATCAGACAACCTTTGTGTTTTGTGACTTAAGACTCAACCTTCAAAATATCTTTGTGGTGTGAGTTGTGAGATCTTTTCTACTGGGACGATTATGTTCATTTGGAAGGCACTGCACACCCAATCCACTTTAAATTCAAATCCTGATGTAAGGATTGATTTGGAACCAAACAAATAATGTAAATTAAATTCTCAAACTCAGATAAGAGCCTGCCAGGCCATACATCCTCAGTGCAGACGTTTTTCTTTAACAAAAATCTCTAGAAGCAACAATAAAGTTTCCTTGTTTCCTAATTTAGGAGTTGTTTTTTTAAGTGTGTAGGTTTATGGGGATCTGGTTATTTCTGGTTTTCTCCAGTCCACCTTGAACCTGTGCTGGCTTCATAGATGCTAAATGAATCACTTTGTCTATAGCATTCTCCTTTCTGTGCTTGTCTTTCAGCTTTGCTGCATATTTTAGAACATCTCTTACTTCCTTTCATATTTAATCATTCACTTAAAAATATGTTTATGTGTTTCTGTATTTTTTTCAATTAATATGTTCATTTATTGTGATGACTTTTCTAATTATCTATTTTATTTGGGATCTTCAATGTGATTTTAAAGGTTATGATACTGTCAAATGACCTACTTCAGGCAGACATAATTTTATCTTATTCTGTGATTTAACAACTTATCTCTCATATTTTATTTCAATTGACGCATAGATGCTTTAATTTTACCATGAAAACAGTCTTTTATCATTATAAAAATAATTGTGTTACACTTATATTACTTAAAAATATATCTAGTTTCTTTCAAACAACATTTTTAATAATGTGTTGTTGTGTTGTGCTTTTTATTTATTTATTTATTTTTTTTGAGACAGAGTCTTGCTCTATTGCCAGGCTGGAGCGCAGTGGCGTTTTCCCGGCTCACTGCAACTTCCGTTTTTCCGGTTTCAAGCGATTCTCCTGCCTCAGCCTCCCAAGTAGCTGGGACTACAGGCACGCACCACCACACCCGGATAATTTTTTGTACTTTTGGTAGAGGTGGGGTTTCACCATGTTAGCCAGGATGGTCTCGATCTCTTGACCTCGTGATCCGCCCGCCTCGGCCTCCCAAAGTGTTGGGATTCAGGCATGAGCCACCGCACGGAGCCTGTGTTGTGCATTCTAAGTACTCTATTACACCCTTCTATATTGAAAATTCTACCCCAAGACTCCCAAGGTATTTTGAATACAGAGATAGCAAATCAAGTCTAATATATATTGCAAAGGTCTGTATAACCCTCTTTGATACGTAGATAATTCTCAGATGTTCTAGAATCTGAAGCTAGAAAGCTGGTGAGTATGATGCTCATTTCTTGTTTATTATTCAGTGAAAGCTGGGAGATACCACAGGCCTGGAAAGAGCTTGCAGGAGAAAAGCTGTCAATCCATTTTTTTTTTTTTTTTTTTTTTTTTTTTTGCTGCACCTGTCGTCAACTTTCCACACCTGGCTTACTATGTGGTTGGACTTCCTTAACTAATACAGTAATGCTCAGCTCTACCAGGAGAAAACTTGGCCATCAGGACATATCCCATTTAATTTGTTTGTTGGTGGTGGTGGATCTCACAGTGTGGTTGCTTTTGCCTTTGAAGGAATTCTAAGTGCTGTGCTCCACAGATACACTTCAGTTCCTCAGTCTTGTAATTTCAAGAGATATCAGTGGGATTTTACTGGGATTATTCTGCCTATTTTCTTTTATAACAGTGTATTTTTTAAAGAAAATTCATACAAGGATCTTGGGATTATTATTATTATTATTATCTTTATAGACAGAGTCTTGCTTTGTCATGCAGGCTGGAGTGGGATCTCGGCTCACTGCAACCACCACCTCCTGGGTTTAACCCTCCTAGGTTACAGGTACCTGCCATCATGCCCAGCTAATTTTTGTATTTTTAGTAGAGACAGGGTTTCACCATGTTGGCCAGGCTGGTCTTGAACTCTCGACTTGAGATGATCCTCCCAACTCGACCTCCCAAAGTGCTGGGATTACAGGCGTGAGCCACCATGCCCAGCCGGAATTATTTTTGAAACGGGTAACATCTCGCACATTTAGCGGCAATTTATCTGATTCCATTCCTTACTTTTCTACATTAGTACACACTTTACCTCTTTTGAAAATTCTTTTCATTATTGTAGGGGCATTGGAAACAAAATGTATGTCTATGCCCAAGTTTCAACTTCTTGCAAAGAATTCTGTTCCCCTACTTTCGATAACCACACGTCCTCAGCTGATACTAGTCCTGGGTTTTCTTCGGTGAGCTGAAATTGCCCCATGAATTGTGCTCTTGCAGAGTGTACTTACTCTCAACTAGTGCCCTGGGTCTTGTAGAACAACTGTGACCTGGTATTTTTGACATGTCTCTCAGTTTACATTTTTCTGGTATTGTTTATTTACAGTGCTGTATTTCTTTACCACCACCCCACAGTGAAATAGCTTAGCCAATTACAAGAGGATTTATCTTTAGGCCAGAACCAGGTAGAAGAACACAAAGCAAGTGTATCTAATCCTTTAATATATCCTCTTTACTGATACAATGAATCTCTACTCTTATCACTTTGTAAGCTAAGAGCCTTAACTTAATATAGTCTTTTCCTGCCCTCGTGTTGTCTTTTATTAAAGTTCATGACTCTGGTTCACTGTATTTTCTAATATTTATGTATCTATAATTCATCCTAGTAATACTGATGTGATTTTTTAATTGTTCCCAATTGAGTGTTAGGTATGATATTCTTAATTGTAATTATGATATAATAAAGCAAACCTTGAAGTACCTTCTCTACCATCACACATGCTCAACAAACACACACAAACCCCATATATATAATTGGATGTAGACACACACATTATCAAATATAGTTACAAATATTTTCCAGTGAATTATAAGACTATTTTCATGAATTCAATAGTTGAAATAATTATGTAAGCAATTAGTTATTTTTTATTTGTCATAAATGAAATGCTTTTCAAAAATGCCAGTATTTTTAGGAATTTGAGCAAAGCTACAGTTAATATCTTGTACACATGGGCAAGACTTTTAGACATACATACAGGAGTAGAATTCACGGGCACAGGTTACCTGCATTTCGCTTTTAGTAGATATTCCAAATGATTCTTCAAAGCAGTTTTGTCAGTGAGGCTTTCCAACACAATATTAGACAGAGCTTCCATCACTCCACATCCTTGCCAATTGTTGATAAGTTTAGACATTATTACCTTTTTTGCCAGCTAAATCAGTGAGAAATTATCTGTTATTGTTCTTATTTTGGATTTTTCTGATAATGGCTGTGGAATCATTTTTATATGCTTTTTAGAAGTCCTATTTTTTATTCTTTCTGTAAATATTCCATATATAGCCTTCCAAATTCAATAATTTATTGATTTTTGACATTCTTAACATAATCTTTAAATTCTCTTCCATGATTGGAAATATTTTCTTATTGTCAATGATAATAGCTTTTCTTTTCTTTGCAAGTTTAATTTTGAATACATGATTTTAATTATAATTCAAATTTTGTGCTTTCAATATTTGTTTAAAGAAAGTTTTTCCTATTTCATAAAAATTATATATGTTGGCTGGGCGCAGTGGCTCACGCCTGTAATCCCAGCACTTTGGGAGGCTGAGGCTGGCAGATCATTTGAAGTCAGGAGTTCCAGACCAGCCTGACCAACATGGTAAAACTCCATCTCTACTAAAAATACAAAAATTAGCTGGGCATGGTGGCGGTGCCTGTAATCCCAGCTACTCAGGAGGCTGAGGCAGGAAAATCGCTTGAACCAGGAGGTGGATGTGGCAGTGAGCAGACATCATGCCATCGCACTCCAGCTTGGGCGACAAGAGTGAAACTCCACCTCAAAAAAAAAAAAAAATTATATATGTCCTTGACTTTTAAACTCTTTCTTCTTCATACATCTGGAAGTTATTTTTATGTATGATATAATTAAAGAAATCTATAACCAACCCTATGTATTTGTGGATCCTGTGTTTTTGGATTCAACTAATCATGGATTGAACATATTTAGAAAAATAATTATAACAATGAAAAATAATACAAATTAATATCAATATAACGTAGCAATTATAAGTAATCTAGAGATGACTTAAAGTATGCAGGAGATGTGCATAGGTTATATGCAAATAATAGTCTTTTTTTTTTTTTTTTTTTTTTTTTTTTT
>PVKV010012367.1:0-65999 GCA_004027835.1 Alouatta palliata | reverse complement strand
TTCTCATGTTGTGTTTTTCAGCTCCATTAAGTCATTTATGTTCTTCTCTAAGCTGTTTATTCTCATTAGCATTTTGTCACACCTTTTTACAAGGTTCTTAGTTTCTTTACACTGGGTTAGCACATGTTCTTTTAGCTCTGAGAAGTTTGTTATTACCCACCTTCTGAAGCCTGTTTCTGTCATTTCATCAGATTGATTCTCCATCCAGCTTTGTTCCTTTGCTGGTGAGGAGTTGTGATCCCTTGGAGGAGGAGAGGCATTCTGGTTTTGGGTGTTTTCATCCTTTTTGCACTGGTTTCTTCCCATCTTTGTGGACTTATCTACCTGTGGTCTTTGTAGTTGGTGACTTTCGGATGGGGTCTCTGAGCTGACATCTTTTATATTGATGTTCTTTCTTTCTTTTTTTTAGTTTTCCTTCTAACAGGCCCCCCTGCTATAGGACTGCTGGAGGTCCACTCCAGACCATGCTTGCCTGGGGATCACCTGCAGTGGCTGCAGAACTGTAAGGGTTGCTGCCGGTTTCTTTTTCTGTTTTCTTCGTCCCAGAAGGATACCCTCCACATGTCAGCCTGAGCTCTCCTTTATGAGGTGTCTCTTTGGATATATGGGAGTTGAGGAGCTGCTTGAGGAGACAGTCTGTCCCTTATAGGAGCTCAAGTGCTGAGCTGTGAGCTCCATTGTTCCGTTCAGAGCTGTTGGGCAGTTACGTTTAAGTCTGCTGCAGCAGAAGTCATAACCGTCGGCCGGGTGCGGTGGCTCACGCCTGTAATCCCAGCACTTTGGGAGGCCGAGGCAGGTGGATCACGAGGTCAAGAGATCAAGACCATGGTGAAACCCCGTCTCTACTAAAAATACAAAAAGAAATTAGCTGGGCATGGTGGCACGTGCCTGTAGTCCCAGCTACTCGGGAGGCTGAGGCAGGAGAATTGCTTGAACCCAGGAGGTGGAGGTTGTGGTGAGCTGAGATCGCACCATTGCACTCCAGCCTGGGTAACAAGAGCTAAACTCTGTCTCAAAAAAAAAAAAAAAAAAAAAAAAAAGAAATCATAACCGCCTTTTTTCCCCAAGTGCTCTGTCCTGGGAAAGTGGGGCTTTATTTGTGCATTCCTGACATGCTGCTGCCTTTTTTCAGAGATGCCGTGCCCAGCAAGGAGGTAGGCTAGTCAGTCTGCCAGCAGAGGCATTGCTGAGCCGTTATGGGCTCTGCCCAGCTGCTGTGTGAACTACTATGCGGTTTTGTTTACAGAGGGATAGTTAGAACTGTCTCTGTAGTGGTGGACTGCCTCAGTAGTGGTGGACTGCCTCGGTCATGGCGGATGCCCTTCCCCCCACAGAGCTGGACCATCTTGGGTCCAGCTGCGCTTGCTGTGAAATTCTCAATCCAGAGCGTTTCAGAGTGCTGGTCTTCATGGGGGTGGGACCTGCCCAGCCAGATCACCTGGCTCCCTGTTTCAGCCGCTTTTTTTCAGTTGAATGGGCAGCTCTGTCTCCCAGGCGTTCCAGGCACCAGTTGAAACGGCCACCCAGATTTGTGTGAGTTTTTGTGCGGTGACCCACTGCAATGGCTGAAACAACCATGCTGGATACTCGTGGCCCTTTTCAGCCTAGGAATCTCCTGGTCTATGGGCAGTAATAACTCTTTGGAAATGCGGTGTTCACTCACCCTCTGTGTTGTTCTCACTGGGAACTGCACTTCAGAGCTGTTCCTATTCAGCCGTCTTGGATCCTCCCTCGAGTCTGGGAATTCTGATCAGGAATCCTTATAAACTCAAGCCCTGATTCACAAAAATAATAGAATGAAGGTCAGGAGTGGTGGCTCGCACCTGAAATCCCAGCACTTCGGGAGGCCAAGGCGGGTGGACCGATTTAGCCCAGGAGTTTGAGACCAGTCTGGGCCACATGGCAAAATCCTGTCTCTACAAAAAATACAAAAACTAGTTGGGTCTCATGGTGTGGGCCTATAGTCCCAGCTACTTGGGAGGCTGAGGTGGAAAAACTGCTTCAGCCTGGGAGGTTGAGGTTACAGTGAGCTCGATTCACTGTGTTCACGCTACTGTGTGACAGCCTGGACAAAAGAGCAAGACTTTGTCTCCAAAATTAAAAAAGGAAATTTTTAAAAAAGAACAAAGTATAGAGAATTGTTTCCTAATATCATCAAAGAACAGAGTCTAGAAAAGGAAAATAGCCAGGCAAATTTTGTTTATATTTCAAGAAGCTGGCTGGGCACAGTGGCTCATGCCTATAATCCCTGCACTTTGGGAGGCCAAGGGGGGCAAATCATGAGGTCAGGAGTTCGAGACTGTTCTGGCCAACATGGTGAAACCCGGTCTCTACTACAATACAAAAAATTAGCCAGATGTGGTGGCACAAACCTGTAGTCTCAGCTATGTAGGAGGCTGAGGCAAGAGAATCCCATGAACCCAGGAGGCGGAGGTTGCAGTGAGCCAAGATCCACCACTGTACTCCAGCCTGATGACAGAGCGACACTCTGTCTAAAAAAAAAAATTAGCTGGGTGTGGTGGCACCTGCCTATAATCCCAGCCTGGGTAACAGAGCGACCTCAAAAAAAAAAAAAAAAAAAGATATTTTAAGGATTAAAAATCTTTGTATTTATAGTCTTTGCAAAGTATATTTTATTATTTTTTTCATTAAAATCCTTAAAAATTATAAAAGAGGATTTGCAGAAAAGGAATCGAACAAAATGGAAATATTTATTTTATGTCCTACCCTAAAGGAAACTGTAAGAGATAGAGCAGGTGGTAACAGCTGTAGAAAAGAGGCGCTCTGAACAAATCCCAAGGGGTTTTAGAAGAAAGAAAGAGATGTTGGCCTGAGACCGGAGATGAAATAACTATTGAAGCTGGTATGGAGATTTAACTAGCCTGAGGCCTAATTGCTTCCTCAATAGGTGATGGATTTAGGGCAGCAGTCCTCAGCTCTGGCTGCACATTAGAACAACCCAGGAAGCTTTTGCAAAGTATGCATGCTAGGGCAAAATCCTCTGAGAGTATGGTATAACTAGATTGAGGTGGGATGAGGGCCTGGGCCTGGGCATTTTTAAATGTTCCCAGGAATTTCTTGTGTGCTTTCGGGATTTAAAACCACTGAGGTAAGGTTTTTCTCACTTGGTGTGTTTATTTTTGCAAATTCAGCATCTGAAAATGTTTCTTTTGAGTTTATTATGTGCAATTACTATATCCTGCCGTTATGTGAGTAATGATCCCTTAGTTATGTGGGCCATGGTCTAGCCAGGCTTAAAGTATAAGAAACGGAGAAAAACAGTAGCACACTCAAATTTTTTAAGAAATAAGTGAAATAAAATATGCTTTATTAAAACAGTTAAATACAGTTAGGATTACAACCCCCTAAACTAATGTCTAAACTGAGCTTGAAAATCAATCTGATGTTGGGTGCGGTGGCTCACCCCTGTAATCCTAGCACTTTGGGAGGCCCAGGTGGGAGAACCACTTGAGGCCAGCCTGGGTAACATGTTGAAACCCTGTCTCTACAAAAAAATAGGAAAAAATTAATTGGGTGTGGTGGCATACGCCTGTAGTCCCAGCTACTCAGGAGGCTCAAGTTGGAGGATCACTTCAGCCCAGAAAATTGTGACTGCAGTGAGCTATAGGGGTACCACTTGAAACCAGTAGTTCGAGAGCAGCCTGGCCAACATTGCAAAACACTGTCTCTACTATAAACACAAAAATTAGCCAGGCATGGTGGGGCACACCTGTAGTCCCAGCTACTCTATTTGGAAGGCTGAGGCAGGAAAATTGCTTCAACCCCAGAGACGGAAGTTGCACTGAGCCAAGATTGTGCCACTGCTCTCCAGCCTGGCCAACAGAGTGAGACTCTGTTTCAAAAACAAACAAACAAACAAACAAACAAACAAACAAACAAAAAAACAAAACACCAGATCAACCTCAATTGACGGACGTGGTAAAACTGGCCTACACACTTAAAAATTGTTCATGTCATAAAAGATTGGCTAGGTGCAGTGGCTCATAATAATATAATCACGTTATATTATAATAATAATATAATCCCAGCACTTTGGGAGGCTGAGGCAGGCAGATCACCTGAGGTCAGGAGTTCGAGGGCAGCCTGGCCAACACTGAAAAACCCTATCTCTATTAAAAATACAAAATTAGCTAGGAGTGGTGGCACAGATCTGTAGTCCCAGCTACTCAGGAGGCTGAGGCACGAGAATTGCTTGAACCTGGGAGGCAGAGGCTGGAGTGAGCCAAGATTGCACCACTGTACTCTAGCCTGGGCAACAGAACAAGACTGACTCAAAAAAAAAAAAAAGCCTGGCCAGGAGCAGTGGCTGATGTCTGTAATCCCAACACTTTGGGAGGCCAAGGAGGGCAGATCACCTGAGATCAGAAGTTCAAGACCAGCCTGGCTAACATGAAGAAACTCTGTCTCTACTAAAAATACAAAAAAACTAGCCAGGTGTTGTGGCGGTTGCCTGTAATCCCAGCTATTCAGCAGGCTAAAGCAAGAGAATCACTTGAATCCAAGAGTTGGAGGTTGCAGCGAGCTGAGATTGCGCCATTGCACTCCATCCTGGGCGACAGAGCAGGACTCACTCGCAAACAAATAAAAATGCTGAAGAGCTGTTCCATATCAAAGTAGATTAAAAAGCCTGACAATAGGGGCCGGGCTCAGTGGCTCACCCCTATTATCCCAGCACTTTGGGAGGCCGAGGCGGGTGGATCACGAGGTCAAGAGATCAAGACCATCCTGGCCAAATGGTGAAACCCTGTCTCCACTAAAAATACGAAATTAGCTGGGAGTGGTGGTGAGTGCCTGTAGTCCCAGCTACTTGGGACGCTGAGGCAGGAGAACCACCTGAACCCAGGATGTGAAGGTTGCAGGGAGCCAAGATAGTGCCACAGCCTGGCAACAGAGCGAGACTCCCTTAAAAAATTTTTAGAAATTAAAAAAAAAAAAAAAAGCATGACAACTAAATGCAATGCACGATCCAAAATCAGATTCTGGATGGAAAAGTTAGTTATTTTTTCATAAATGATATTAAAGGAACAACTGGAAAAATTTGTATATACATTGTCCAGTACCACATCATTGTTAAATTTTCAGAATATGATAGCTGTACTCTAGCTATGTAATGCAAAGCCATTGTTTTTTGTGAGCTACATGCTAAAATTATCTAGGGGTAAAGAATCATGATGTGTGCAGGTCACTCTCTAATCAATATTTCATCAAAAGTAATGCAATGATTATATATATCAAGAGGGAAAAAACTGGCAATTTGTTGACATTTGATGAACCTAGATGACAGGTACAAGGAAGTTCATTGTACTATATCTGTAAGTCCTGGATTTTTTTTTTCAAAACAAAACGTTTGTAAAATTCGTATAAATAGGCTGGCTATGGTAGCTAACACCTGTAATCCCAGGACTTTGGGAGATGGAGGTGGGTGGATTGCTTAAACTGAAGCATTTGAGGCCAGCCTAGGCAACATAGTGAAACCTCATCTCTACAAAAATACAAAAATTAGCCAAGCATGGTGGCATGCACCTGTAGTCTCAGCTACTCAGAGGTTGAGGTAGGAGGATCACCTGAGCTTGGAAGGTCCAGGATGGTCCAGCATGACCGCACCACTGCACTCCAACCTATGTGATGGAGTGACACCCTGTCTGAAAAAAACAAAACAAAACACGAAAACCAACAAACTCATAAATAGAATACTCAATAGCCTTGGTAAGAGACAGACATGGTTTGCAAATGTCCCTAGTATGTTTTCTTTCATTATTTCACTTCTCCTTTTACCCACTCTTGAACACTTCAACAAATTTTTAATGATTTGTGAAGAGACAGAGAGACAGTAGAGCTCTAGGAAAGAGTCCTACTTAAATTAAATCATTTTAAAATTGACAAAATCTTTTCATAGTTCAATAACCATCTCCTAATTTATAGGTTTAATAAATTCAGGCTTTTTGGTCGTTGGGCTTTTCTGAGGGTTTTTTTTTTTTTTTTTTTTTGAGACAGAGTCTCAGTATGTCCTCCAGGCTGAAGTGCAGTGGCATTATCAACCCCCACCTCCCAGGTTCAAGCAATATTCCTGCCTCAGCCTCCTGAGTAGCTAGCACTACAGGTGTGTTCCACCACACCTGGTTAATTTTTTTTTTTTTTTTTGCTTTTTTTTTTTTTTTTTGAGACGGAGTTTCGCTCTCGTTGCCCAGGCTGTAGGGCAATAGCACGATCTTGACTCACAGCAACCTCCATCTCCCAGGTTCAAGCGATTCTCCTGCCTCAGCCTCCCGAGTAGCTGGGATTACAGGCGTGCACCACCACGCCCAGCTAATTTTGTATTTTAATAGAGATGGAGTTTGTCCATGTTGGTCAGGCTGGTTTCCAACTCCCGACTTCAGGTGATCTGCCCACCTCAGCCTCCCAAAGTTCTGGGATTATAGGAGTGAGCCACTGCACCCAGCCTGCAATTTTAGTAGAGATGGGGTTTTGTCATGTTGGCTAAGCTGGTCTCGAACTCTTGACATCAAGCAATCTGCAGGCCTTGGCCCCCCAAAGTGTTGGGATTACAGATGTGAGCCACCGTGCCTGACCTGTTTTTTTATTGTAGTAAAATATATGTAGCATAAAAGTTACCATTTTAACTATTTTTAATGGCATTGAGTATATTCACATTGTTGTGCAACCATTATCATTGTCCATCTGCAGAATTTTTCACCATCCCTTACTGAAACTGTACCCATTCAACAATACTTCCCTATTCCTACTGTATATCTTTTTTTTTTTTTTTTTTGAGGCAGTCTCTCTCTGTTGCCAGGCGCCAGGCTGAACTGCAGTGGCTCGATCTCGGCTCACTGCAACCTCTGCCTCCCAGGTTCAATCAATTCTCCTGCCTCAACCTCCCAAGTAGCTGGGACTACAGGCGCATGTGACCACGCCTAGCTAATTTTGGTGTTTTTTAGTAGAGACAGGGTTTCACCATGTTGGCCAGGACGGTCTCAGTCTCTTGACCTTGGGATCCGCCCACCTCGGCCTCCCAAAATGCTGGGATTACAGGTGTAAGCCACCATGCCCGGCCTCCTACTGTATATCTTTATATATTCTGCATATTAATCCTTATCAGACATATGATTCACAAATATTTCCTCTCCATTTTGTTTGTCTTTTTGATGCACAGAAGTCTTTAATTTTGATAAAGTCTGCTTTGTTTTGTAGTCTGTGCTTTTGGCGTCACAGCCAAGAAATCATTTCTATTTTTATTTTTAAAGTGGTGAATAGCCATAGATATTTTTTTTCCTCACATTTAGAAAATAAATGATAATTCCAGTTACTTATCATCTGTGGCATGTGCAACTGACAGATTTTGGCCTCCGCAGTATGTAACTTCAAAATGAAGTTACATTCATATTTTGTAACTAATTTATCACTGATCCATTTGCTGAAATGTAGTTCCTTTTAAGTCATCTTTTTCTCAGGGGATTTCCTCATATGCTCCAAAACAAATGCCTCAGTTTGTTCTGCTTTATTTTGTTTCTGTTCGGGACTCTTCGTTTTGCTTGAGTGTCCTTCACGAGATATCCACACTGCTGGGCACAGGTGTCTTCCACCTGTGCCTGTCTCTGAAGCCTCTAACTTGCCCTCTGCTCAGAGGGAGAAGGAGGAACCTTATCTCTTTCCCAGCCCTGATCCAGGTGCCTTGAGCTTCCTGGCATGGATGTCTGTCTCAACTTCCTGCCCCAGGGTGGGCATGGTGCTCAGTCCCCCAGGTGGCAGGAGGAAGAACCATTGTGAAAAGTGTCAAGACTACCACAATAGGAGAATGAGATTAGAGTTCAATTCCAAATACAGCAAGGACAGTGGAAATTTATTACTATAACCAAGGAACAGAATGTGAGGTGGGTGCAAGGTCACTGGATGAAAAATTACTTAAGCAGAAGCATCAAGGATAGAGGAATTCTTGTTATACTGACTTAACAGGATTCTTGCTAAAGGTAGACCAAGTAATCAGACCTCAAAGGTAGGGGCTTCCCTCCTAACTGCTGTAGCAGGATTCTTGCTATTACTGGGCTATGCAAGCCCAGCAAACATGGGGACCAAGGTCAAGGCCTGGGTAAGAAGAGGGCTCAGACTAACTGACGAACTAACTAAACCCTGTCTCTACTAAAAATAGAGGAGCAAGTCGTCATCAGTCTCATTTTTTTGTTCAAAGAGAGGAGTCAGTACAATACAGTGGACAGTACATGTTCTTTTTTATTTTTTATTTTTATTTATTTTTTGTCACCCAGGCTGGAGTACAGTGGTGCAATGATCTCCTGGGCCAAAGTGATCCTCCTACCCCAGGCTCCTGGGTATCTGGGAGCATAGGCGTGTACCGCTATGCCCTGGCTAACTTTTTTATTTTCTGTAGAGACAGGGTCTCCCTATGTTGCCCAGGCTGGTCTCAAACACTTGAGCTCAAGCAAGCCTCTCCTTGGCCTCCCAGAGTGTTTGGATTACTGGCATGAACCACTGTGCCAGGCCCAATTTAATGCTTTTCTTGCAATTCAACATATAGAATAAACATAATTTTTTTAAAAGTCTCTCCCTTTACAAGGGGAAAGAATAAATTCTTTGAGATTTTCCAGAGGCCCTTTAGGAATTCTCAAATTCCATCCAAAATCAAGATTTCATTTAGAATTTGATTTAGGGAAGACAAAATTGTCAGAAATATCAAAAGGTTTGAACATTTAAGTACATAAGATCTATAGCAGGATGCCGTGGCTCACCCCTGTACTCTCAGCACTTGGGGAGGCCAAGGCGGGCAGATCACCTGAGGTCGGGAGTTCAAGACCAGCCTGACCAACATGGAGAAACACTGTCTCTACTAAAAATACAAAATTAGCCAGGTGTGGTGGCGCATTCCTGTAATCCCAGCTACTCAGGAGGCTGAGGCAGGAGAATCGCTTCAACCTGGGAGGCAGAGGTTGCCGTGAGCCGAGATTGTGCCACTGCACTCCAGACTAGGCAACAAGAGTGAAACTCCATCTCAAATAAGTAAATAAATAATAATCTATGACACTGTGAGACAATTGCCACCTATTTAACCAAAGTAACAGCAAAAGAATTCAGAAAGTATAGAAAATAAAACAACCATAAAGAAAACGTAGCTTTTTTTTTTGCGATGCAGTCTCACTCTGTAGCCCAGGCCAGAGTACAGTGGTACGATCTTGGCTCACTGCAACCTCTGCCGCCTCTCTGGTTCAAACAATTCTCCTGAGTAGCTGGGATTGCAGGCCACCATGCCAAGCTAAATTTGTTCTCTCTTTTTTTTTTTTGAGACAGAGTTTCACTCTTGTTGCCCAGGCTGGAGTGCGGTTGGAGTGATCTCAGCTCACTGCAACCTCCGCCTCCCGGGTTCAGGAGATTCTCCTGCCTCAGCCTCCTGAGTAGCTGGGATTACAGGCATATGCCACCACATCCAGCTAATTTTTCGTATTTTTAGTAGAGACAGGTTTCATCATGTTGGCCAGGCTGGTCTCAAACTCCTGACCTCTAATGATCCACCTGCCTCGGCCTCCCAAAGTGCAGGGATTACAGGTATGAGCCACTGTGCCCGGCCCATAGCTCTTTTAACTTTTTTTTTTTCTTTTTTTAAGACAGGGTTTCACCATGTTGGTCAGGCTGATCTTGAACTCCTGACCTCAGGTGATCCGCCTGCCTTGGCCTCCAAAGTGCTTGGATTACAGGCGTGAACCACCACGCCAGGCCAGCTTTTTTAAAAAGTGAAAGTAGCCGGGCGTGGTGGCTAACGGCTATAATCCCAGAACTTTGGGAGGCTGAGGCGGGCGGATCATGAGGTCAGGAGTTTGAGACCAGCCTGACCAAAATGTCGAAACCCCGTCTCTACTAAAAATACAAAAAAAATTAGCCAGGTGTGGTGAGGCGCTCCTATAATCCCAGCTACTCAGGAGGCTGAGGCGGGAGAATCACTTGAACCTGGGAGGCAGAGGTTGCAGTGAGCCGAGATCACAAGACTCTGTCTCCACAAAAACAAATAAATAAAAATAAAAAATAAAAAGTGAAAAACATTGTCTCAAATAATCAAGGACATAATCAAGGTTAACATAAAGCATAGAAAATAATTCTGATAAGACACAAAATCTTGGTTTCCTGGGCAGGTCACTCAAAAGATAAAGAAAACCTAGTATAATCTCTTATTAAGAGCAGACCAATAATCCAAGAAAACTTTGTCATTTTTAATATAGAGAAAGCTAAATTCTAGTTTCACATCAGTGTACTTTTGATGTACAATTTTACTCTTTCTAGTGTACTTTTTTTATTTTTTAAAACCCTTATAAATAAACCTATCCAATCTTAGTCAGCTCTGACCACATAAGATAAAATTCCTTTTCCAAAATTCCTTTTCCACAAGCACTCTACAACTTTTTATATCCATTCAGTTTTTGTCCTCTACTTTTTATCTTTCTCATTCTGGAACAACCAGTCATTTTAATTTAGGATAAAATTACTCTCTTTTTCTCTTAACAGAAATACATCCTACATTGCTTGCATACTTTTTATGCAAAGTTGCTTCCCCTCACCCTTATTATTTCTAGTAGTTTTATTTACATGTATTGATTATTATTATTATTATTATTTTATTTTTATTTTTTTTGAGACGGAGTTTTTGCTCGTTACCCAGGCTGGAGTGCTATGGCGCGATCTCGGCTCACCGCAACCTCCGCCTCCTGGGTTCAAGCAATTCTCCTGCCTCAGCCTCCTGAGTAGCTGGGACTACAGGCACGTGCCACCATGCCCAGCTAATTTTTGTATTTCCAGTAGAGACGGGGTTTCACCAAGTTGACCAGGATGGTCTCGATCTCTTGACCTCGTGATCCACCCGCCTCGGTCTCCCAAAGTGCTGGGATTACAGGCGTGAGCCACTGCGCCTGGCCCTTGATTATCATTTTTAACCATTAGTAACCTTTTTTTTTTGACGGACTCTCGCTCTGTCACCCAGGCTGGAGTGCAATGGCGCAATCTCTGGTCACTGCAATCTCCGCCTCCCAGGTTCAAGCAATTCTCCTGACCTGGTCTCCCAAGTAGCTGGGATTTCAGGCACTGGCCACCATGCCTGGCTAATTTTTAATATTTTTAGTAGAGACAGGGTTTTGCCATGTTGGCCAGACTGGTCTCAAACTCCTGATCTCATGATCCACCCTGCCTCAGCCTCCCAAAGTGCTGGAATTACAAACGTGAGCCACTGTGTCCACCCAGTAACCTTTTTCAACAGACAAAACTAGGAAGTAGACAATTGTGGATTGTCTGTCACATACCAGCCTTCTGTGGCAGACTAGCATATTTTATGGATATATACCATCCGACAATTTTTGTAGGTATATGCTTTTTCGTAGTACAGTTTTCCAATGTGGCAAAAAGCACATGTTTATTAATAGATCCAAATATATTTAGCTTGGCTGTACCATATAAAAATAAGAAACCAGAAGTATATAAAATTAAACTTATGCTTAATAATGAATGTTTCAGTAGTTTATCTTACTTAGAAATGATCTACATATTTAATGAATATCTATTATTTAACTTAGCATAACTCTAAGGTTCCAAGTTACCAAAAAGATTTTGGAAACTATTTTCAGGCAGACATATCATTAAACATAGCTAGCCATCATCTCATGTTATTTCTCTGTTAAGTACTTTTATAGTCTATGCCTGTTAGGCAAGTATTGCATAAGCAAAAATCTAAAAAGATTCAATACATTGGTTTGTTTTACGGCTGTGCTTGATATGCATAAAATAACAGATATCAAATGATTCATTTTTACTACATCCTTACTTGTACATTTGTTCTTAGAGTGAATTTATAATTTTTAGAATCTTTTTGTTGTTGCTGTTTTGAGCTAGGATCTCACTCTGTTGCCTGGCTGGAGTGAATGATGTGATCTCCTCTCACCGCAGCCTCGACCTCTTAGGCTCAGGTGATCCTCCCACCTTGGCCTCCAGGGTATCTGGGACTACAGGTGTGCACCACCATGCCTGGCTAATTTTTTGTACTTTTTGTAGAGACAGGGTCTTACTATATTGCCGAGGCTGGTGTTGAGCTCCTGGGCTCAGGCAATCCACCCACCTTGGCCGCCCAAAGTCCTGGAATTACAGGCATGAACCATCACACTTGGTGAATTTTTATAATCTTAAATATCTAGTAAATATAATATTACCTCATTTGACTAGTAACCCCAAGTAGAATAAAAATGAGCATATCATATTTGATAACGAAAAGTATAAGACATACTCATTTTTATTAAGCCAGTAACACCAAATTAGTCTTAGTTATCAAAGATTTACTCAATACATGTAAACTTAAAAAACATTTGGGTTAGTGCCTATATTTCTAAGAGTTTTAGGAATATTAACTTTACTTAAGCATGTATTTATCTCTTTTTTTCTTTTTTTTTTTTTTAAAGACGGGGTTTCCCCATGTTGGTCAGGCTGGTCTTGAACTCCCGACCTCAGGTGATCCGCCCGCCTTGGCCTCCAAAGTGCTTGGATTACAGGCGTGAGCCACCATGCCCGGCCACATGTATTTATCTCTAAGTCAACTTAAATAGCATTCTTTCATAGGATTTTATAAATTAATTTGATAGGGCCAGGTGCGGTGGCTCACGCCTATAATCCCAACACTTTGGGAAGCCGAGGTAGGTGGATCACTTGAGGCCAGGAGTTTGAGACCAGCCTGGCCAGCATGGTGAAACCCCGTCTCTACAAAAAAATAAGAGAGAGAAAGAATCAAAATCTGTCCTTACATCTTTTTTTTTTTTTTTTGAGACAGAGTTTTGCTCTTTCGCCCGGGCTGAAGTGACACAATCTTGGCTGACTGCAACCTCTGTCCTCTGGGTTCAAGTGATTCTCCTGCCTCAGCCTCCTGGTTAGCTAGGCTTACAGCCATATGCCACCACACTTGGCTTTTGTATTTTCAGTAGAGACGGGGTTTCCCCATGTTGGTCAGGCTGGTCTTGAACTCCTGACCTCATATGATCCACCCACCTCTGCCTCCCAAAATGTTAGGATTACAGGTGTGAGCCACCAAGCCCAGCCTGTCCTTGCATCTTAAGAATCAAAATCAAGTGTTTCAACAGACTGTCATTTGCTGCCTTGCTTGAGGAGCCTGACTCACCAATGTGATCCCTAATCAATCAAGAGCGAAGGCAAAGTCTTCAAAGGTGAACACTTGAGGTTCTGGGGGTGCAATGATGAATCTGATCCTGTTTGAGTCACAACACCATAACAGTTCAGGAAAAAATTATTCTGACACTTGTTACAATGATAAGGAAGACTTTATTTAGGACAGTTACAATAGGTGTCAAGACTCAACAGAGTAGAGACAGGGCTCAACTCCAAATACAAGGGAGGACAAGTGGGGATTTATAACCCATTTTCAGAGTTGTGGAGTTTATGACGAGACATCAATGGTAGGGAGATTGTTTTTTTCTTTTTGAGATGAGGTCTTGCTCTGTCACTGTCACTCAGGCTGGCGTGCAGTGGCATGATCATGGCTGACTACAGCCTTGACCTCCTGGGCTCAAGCAATCCTTCTACCTCAGCCTCCTGAGAACTGGGCCCACAGGTGTATGCCACCATGCTTAGCTACTTTAAAACATTTTTTTTTTTTTTTTTTGTAGAGATGAGGTCTTGCTATGTTACCCACGCTAGTATTGAACACTTGGCCTCAAATGATCTTCCTGCCTGGCACTCCCAAAGTGTTGAGATTACACGGGTGAGCCACCATGCCCAACCTATAGTAGGGAGATTATTGTTAAACCAACTTAAACAGGGCTCTTGCTAAAGCAGGCCAGGGTGATCAGCTATCAAGGATGGGGAATTCTCTCTAAACTGACTTAGCAGGATTCATGATACAACTAAACTCTACAGGCCTGGCAAAGATGGGAGCCAACATTGAGGCCAATGAGAAGAGAGTTGAGAGGACTTTTTTTTTTTTTTGAGACGGAGTCTCACTACATCGCCCAGGCTGGAGTGCAATGGTGAGATCTCAGCTCACTGCACTCCCTAGTTTAAGCAATTCTCCTGCCTCAGCCACCCTGGTAGCTGGAACTACAGGCGTGTACCACCACAACCAGTTATTTTTTATTTTTTTGAGACAGAGTCTTACTCCGTCACCAGGCGCCAGGCTGGAGTGCAGTGGCGCGACCTCGGCTCACCGCAACCTCCGCCTCCTGGGTTCAAGCAATTCTCCTGCCTCAGCCTCCCGAGTAGCTGGGACTACAGGCACGTGCCACCAGGCCCAGCTAATATTTTTGTATTTTTAGTAGAAACGGGGTTTCACCATGTTGACCAGGATGGTCTCGATCTCTTGACTTCGTGATCCGCCCGCCTCGGCCTCCCAAAGTGCTGGGATTACAGGCGTGAGCCACCGCGCCCGGCCTATTTTTATTTTTATTTATTTATTTTTTTTTTTTTTAGTAGAGATGGGTTTTTGCTACGTTGGCCACACAGGTCTCAAACTCCTGGCCTCAAGTGATCCGCCCACCTCCGCCTCCCAAAGTGCTGGGATTCTACAGGCAGGAGCCACTGCACCCAGCCCATCCAGAGGATCTTGACTAAAATGTGATCAAGGAGAGACTTTTCCAGTCCCTACAAGGGGTCTGTATTTTCATTTTGTATTAGGCTCCACAGATTGTGTAGCCAGTCCTGTAAAGAGCCCAGGGAGCATGAATACGTATACTATTTGTTTCCTTGGGATTCTATTTCCTCAGGCATTAGCTGAAGAGTTTAACCTGAGCATTCTTCTTGCCACAATCTGGTCTCCATATCTAGTGAACACATGTTAGGACAAAGCCAAGCACATATCTCCCAAGAATGAAATCATTTTTAGCTATGGGTTAGTTCCAATTCAGTTTATGCAGGAAAATATTTTCTATCTCTGGAGCGACATGATTCAGTCGATAATGTGCTAATTTAAATGACTAAGCAGAATGTTAACATCTCAGTTGGAAGTATCCGAATTTGTATAACTTGCTGATTCATGGTTTCTTTTAAAGAATTGGTAATTAACTGGCCTTAGGTTAATATTACTAAAAAGTTTACCAAAGTGTGGCTTGGCATACTGGCTCACACCTGTAATCTCAGCTACTCAGAAGGCTGAGGCAGGAGAATCATTTGAGCCCGGGAAGTGGAGGTTGCAATGAGCCGAGACCAAGCCACTGCACTCCAGCCTGGGCAACAGAGCAAGACTGTCTCAAAAAAAAAAAAAAAAAGTTTACAAAAGTGAACAGAAATGAGGAGTTGACCTAAGGACAAATTTCAGCTCTTTGCCCCCACCCAGAATGCAGAAGCAATCCCCCAAACTGCAGTTTTCCAACTTCAAATGCTCAAAGATCCAGCCTCCACCAGCCCATTAGCAAAGCTTCTGCTGCTGTAATTATTATACTAAGATTCTTTGATTTTATTTTCGCCAAGCTTTATAGTATGCACTTTTTCTCTGAGTCACACTTTTCTGCCTTTGGAACTTGCCCTTTGCTATGGTTTGAACATGTCCCCCAAAGTTCATGTGTTGGGAAGTTAATCCCCAGTTTAACAGTGTTGGGAAGCGGGGCCTAATAAGTGATGATTATGTCATGAGGACCCTGTCCACGTGGAATGGGTTGGCTATTGTGAGGGTGGGCTTCTTATAAAGTGAGTTTAGTCCCTCCTGCTCTCTTACATATGCTCTCTTGCCCTACCGCCAGGGGATGACGTAGTAAGAAGCCCCTTGCCAGATGGAGCCTCTTTACCTAGGACTTCTCAGCCTTCAGAACTGTAAGAAATAACTTAAAAATAATAATAATAAATTACTCAGTCTGTTGTATTCTGTTACAGTGGTGGTTCACGCCTGTAATCCCAGCACTTCGGGAGGCCGTGGCAGGCGGATCACCTGAGGTCAGGAATTTGAAACGAGCCTGGTCAACATGGGGAAACACCATCTGTACTAAAAATACAAAAATTAGCTGGAAGTGGTGGCGGGCTCCTATAATCCCAGCTACTCAGGAGGCTGAGGCAGGAGAATCGCTTGAACCCAGGAAGCAGAGGTTACAGTGAGCTGAGATGGCGCCATTGCACTCCAGCCTGGACGACAGCGAAGACTCCATCTCAAAAAAATAAAAAATATCTTGCTTACTGATTAAGTAAAGCAAGGTAACAAATGGATTGAAGGTCTAGTGTTTTCTTCTAAAACATTGCTGCTTCATGAAAACTCCGTCTGCACCAGTGTCCGCAGTGATTATTCCTTTTGCAATCTAGTCTTCCCTTTTTCAGAATATTTTACAGAGAACAGTTCCTTGTCCCAAATGTATGCCTCAATCTTTCCTTCCTTTCTACTAAATATTTTCTCATTGTATTAGGTCTTATAGTTTGTTCATATAAGTGTCTGAGCTTTAGAGTTCTTATGTCTGAGAATGGCATTGCGTCTGACATTTTATTTCGTTTTGAAGACTTCAAAGCCTTCATCTCAGTATAGCAGTTGGGTTTTTTCTCGAGCACTAACACCAACAGTTGATAGTGCCTTTCTGGAGTGGATTGACAGGTACCGTAAGGGTGCATCTAAGTTTGGTAAAGCAGCACATCATGGAAGGTCAGTGCTGCCTGCTCCGAGGATGGGGTGGAGGGCAGTGCCAGGGGCACCACCTATTTTCTAGACTAGACCTGCCTTGGCCCAAAGAAAGGCTGCTAGGACATTTTCCAATTCCATGGTGGAAATAGTCTGTGGTAAGAATCAATGAAGGAAATAGTTTGGATTGAGAAGGACTTTGAGTGCCTCTAAAATCTCCCTATGCCTTTTCCTTGGCTTCTATGTACCCCCCACAGTTTTGATATTTTCTGGTTGGGGACCTTTTGGTGATTTTCCTGTTATTGTATATAAGCCACAATGGAATGGGTGAGAACATCTTATATAAGCTGTGGTGGCTCACACACATGGAATACATGGTGAGAACTTACCTCTAAAATATTGTTTTTAATTAGCTGAGTGGGGTAATCCTAAATACTTGGAAGGATGTGGCAGGAAGATCACTTGAGCTCAGGAGTTTGAGTCCAACCTGGGCAACACAGTGAGACCCTGTCTCTCATTAAAAAATAATAATAATAGGGCAAGGAGTGGTGACTCATGCCTGTAATTCCAGCATTTGGGGAGTCCCAGGCCGGAGAACTGCTTGAGCCTAGGAATTCAAGACTGCAGTGAGCTATGATGCTCCACTGTTCTCCAGTCTGGGCAACAGCAAGGGAAAGAGAGACTTTGTCCCAAAATAATAATAATAATAATGTAAAGTAAAATTAAGATAGCATGTTACATAAGGTGTAACACAAATCTATCAAATGTGACATTTTAATTTAGCCAATTTGACCTATTATATGCTCAAATACCTCTTCAGGATTACATATTTCTCTAAAATGTTATATTAGTGGAGAAAAAATAAATAAAGGTCAAGATTAAAGGATGGATTAAGTTGTGTTTGAACATCCTAGACTACTGAGCCTGCTCAAGCTGGGACCACTTGGGTACTCACCATTCTTTGTGCAGCACAACTTTGATACACAGAGCTTGAGTGCTTCAGCAAGTATCTGCTAAGTTTAAAGTTTTAAAAGAATGGGGCTGGGCACAGTGGCTCATGCCTGTTATCCCAGCACTCTAGGAGGCCGAGGCAGGCAGATCACTTGAGGTCAAGAGTTCAAGGCCAGCCTGGCCAACATGGTGAAGTCCTGTTTCTACTAAAAATACAAAAAGTTACCCAGGTGTGGTGGTGCGCACCTGTAATCCCAGCTACTCGGGATGCTGAGACAGGAGGATCACTTGAACCTAGGAGGCAGAGGTTGCAGTGAGCTGAGATCACACTGTTGCCCTCCAGCCTGACTGATAGAGCAAGACTGTCTCAAAAAAAAAGGAAAACGGACAGATCAAGTTTTGTTTAAAGAGGCCCCAGGAATAAAGACCTGTTTCTATCTATAGGCCGCTTTTGAATTAAGTTCAGTTCTGAGACTTGAATTCATTCAGATTAACTCTAGAGACCTCAAGGTTACTAGATTCCTAAAAGGTACTCACCTCCAGGAGACCCAAATCAGGATAAGCCTGGAAATTGACAAACAACAAAAGTGGATCCTGACTCTAGAAATCCAAAGCAGCTCTTCACTCTCTAGGCAACTTCAGCTTCCTCCAGGACTCCCATGGAAGCAAGCCAAATAGTTATTACATAGCTAATTCAGTGTTTGAGTAAAATATGAGTGTTGTATTGGGTTAAAGGGCATAGGAAATCCTTTTAGTCACATCGGGTTGGCTCCTCATTTTATATTCTTTGAATAGGGAAGACTCCAGAAGTTACCCTCTCAGCACAAATCACAATGGTTTCCATAATGGGCAGTGATGCTTGAGAAATGTGGCTTAACACTCAGATTTTCTGAACTGTGCATCAAAGTATTTGTGTAAAATATGACCATAAGGGCCCTTCATGCAAAGATGTCTGCATTTTCATTTTCTTGTAAATAATTACTGTAAGAGAAAAAAAAGCAATTAGAAGGAAGGACTTCAGCATCATGAGCTCTTGTGGCCCATCCAAATCTGCTTTCTAAAGTCTCTATGGGAAAACCAGAAATATCATTTTAATGGCCTGGGTGGGTTCTTGTATTATAAGTCCACAGAGCAGTATGTTGAGAAAGCTCAGTGCTCTGAATCACCCAATGTACTTTGTACATTTATTTAGAGAAGAATAGTTTAGTTTTAATTATTTATGATAATAGCTCTCAGTGCACTAGTAAATGTCCTTTGGTGCATATTTTGTAAAAGTAATGAAGTCTTTGTAATGTGAGTGTTCTCTTCAGCTATAAGCTGCCCTCTTTCTGCTAAAGAACCAGGGCAACAGAGTGTGTTTGTGTTTGTATATAAATGTGTGTATAAATTACCAGGCTTGAGGCTTAGCAAGACGCTATTGAACTTAATTGTGAAATTTAAAAATTATTCCTGGATGTACTCACTGTCCCATCTCCCAGTCATCCTCTCTTACAGCCACAGCCTTAGCAACTTGGCCAAAGAAGACTCACCATGAGGGAGATAAGCAGCCTGTCCGAATATTTATTTTTATTGCTTTCTTTCAGTGTTTTTTTTATTGTTCTTCCTCTGTTGTAATAATCTATGATATTGTAATAGCTAGAAAGAATATAAATCTATTGTATTTCCCTCTGGCCTAGGTGATACATCCTATAGCCTATGGATGAGTCTTACTATATCAAGGAAACTTCTCTCTCTTTTTTTTTTTTTTTTTTTTGAGACAGAGTCTTACTCTGTCACCAGGCGCTAGGCTGGAGTGTAGTGGCGCGACCTCGGCTCACTGCAACCTCCTCCGCCCAGGTTCAAGCAATTCTCCTGCCTCAGCCTCCCGAGTAGCTGGGACTACAGGCACGCGCCACCACGCCCAGCTAATTTCTTTGTATTTTTAGTAGAGACGGGGTTTCACCATGTTGACCAGGATGGTCTCGATCTCTTGACCTCGTGATCCGCCCGCCTCGGCCTCCCAAAGTGCTGGGATTACAGGCTTGAGCCACCGTGCCCGGCCCCTTCTCTCTTTTTCTTTTGCTTCTCTCTCCATCTCTTCTGCTGCCTAGGATTAGATTTTTCCTCCTCTAGGAAATGTCTGTACACCAAAAGCAGAGACAGTGTCCAGACGGCAAAGTTGCCTGCATAAGTCAGCCATTTAGCTCACAATTTAATTTGAAGCGGTATGACCACCAAAATTATAGATTCTGTTCTATACTTTTAAAATAGCCCCCATGTTGCATATTTAGAGTTTCAACAAATCTTGATAATGATAATGATCAATGTTCACATTACAGTGAATAGAGGTAACCTGTGGCACACTTTGATGTAACATGTACGCTTTGCTATTTGCAGGTAACCTGAAGATTCCTGATGTAGTTTGCAATAGGAATTCCTATTTCATAGGGGTCTTATGAGAATTATATAAGATGGTTCCTGTGAAGTACTTTACAGAAAACAATCAGTCAAGCTTGAAAGCTGGAGAGTAAGAGTCACTTAGCTAGTGAACAAGCCTAGTCTTATCTTAATTACTGATGTTGGAGATTTGGGGCCTCAAGAAGTCTCAAGATAAAGGTCTTCAATTTTTACTGTAAAAATTGTATTCCATTTAAGCTTGCCATCATTCCACAGGCTCCAAGACAGAGACTGATTATTTGAAAGCTGTATGCAATTGCCTCATTGTCAGATGAGATCCTAAACAAATCTGTCATTCAGATAAGACAATGCTTCTGGCAATATCAATATTATCCACCTATGGATTAGACGTGGCTTCTGTGTGAGGGAAACATACTGACCAACTTTGCTTAAAATTATTCTGTCTCTAGAAATAAAAAAATAAACAAATAAGAGCTTTCAGACACTAGATTTGAAGTAAATGGGTCATGAGTTAAAAGCAATGGAAGAAATCAGATAATCTGGATGGAAATCTGGGGGCTGATTCTTGTGGGACAAAGGCAGTGCCTGGTTCCTGAAGCAACAATGCTAGAAGGGACCTGTGGGGGACATGTCAGACTGAAGGAACCCTGCTACGTGTAGATGGGCACAAAATCAGCAGCAACTTCTAAGACGCGTGGCAATGCCACTGGCCAGTCAAGATTAGAATGTCAGTTCATGGATGCAAAAAAGGACAAGATTGATCGTGAAAATTGTTTTAACACTTTTCTTTTCTCCTTTTCTTTCTTTCTTTCTTTCTTTTTTTTTTTTTTTTTTTTTTGAGACACAGTCTCACTCTGTCACCCAGGTTGGAGTGCAATGGCACAATCTCGGCTCACTGCAACATTTGCCTCCCAGGCTAAAGCAATTCTCCTGACTCAGCCTCCAGCATAGCTGGGATTACAGGTGCCTGCCACCATGCCTGGCTAATTTTTGTATTTTTAGTAGGGACAGCGTTTCACCATGTTGGCCAGGCTGGTCTTGAACTCCTAACCTCAGGTGATTCGCCTGCCTCTAGCTTCCCAAAGTGCTAGGATTATAGGTGTGAGCCACCGTACCCGGCTTTAACACTTCTATCTACAAAGTTTGCTTGTTAAATGGAAGAGGATTATGCAGTTATCTATTGCCATGTAACAGACATCCCAAAACTTAATGGCTTAAACCATACCAGTTTATTTGCTTACGATGCATGTTAAAATGCATTAGTTTGTCTGATGTGGTGGCTCACGCCTGTAATCCCAGCACTTTGGGAGGCTGAGGCAGGAGATCACTTGAGGCCAGGAATTTAAGATCAGACTGACCAACATGGTGAAACCCCGTCTCTACTAAAAATACAAAAAAATTAGCTGGGTGTAGTGGCATGCGCCTGTAGTCCCAGCTACTCGGGAGGCTGAGGCAGGAGAATCGCTTAAACCCGGTAGGGGGAGGTTGCAGTGAGCAGAGATCACACCACTGCACTCCAGCCTGGCAACAGAGCAAGACTCTGTCTCAGAAAAAAAAAAAAAATTACCTTGTCCTTTCATATAATCTACATGTCAGCATTTGATAAACATTTTATCTACAAAACTATCGTAACGGGGCTGGTCACAGGGGCTCAGCTCCCTCCCTTTGCTGGCCAAAGATGTAACTGGGGAACTGAAACAGAGCTGCGGGGGCGTCCCAAAGACGCTTCCAGTTCTCCAATCCAATGTTTTCCCCATGTGCCCAAGTTCTTGACCTCTCTTGTCCCAAGGGGGGAAGGGGCCCTGGAGGCGTGGTGAGCTTGCGGTTGGAATAAATATGGCAGACCCAAAGAGTTTAGCAGAGAGCGATTTATTAGGCAAGGAGAGAAGGAGAGAGAGAGCTCCCACGCTGCCCTGGGAGGGGATCTAAGGGAGGAATCCGTATAGGTAAAGGGCGGCAGGGTTTTAACTTTGAAGTTATTCCAGCCCTATTCATGTTCTTGTCCAGTGAGAGGAGTTCTTTTAAACTTCCGCTGGAATGATTTTGATTTCGATACTGGATCAGCTACAGAGCCCCTTCTACCCACAGCTGTCGGCACGGCTTTTTTGAACAAAGAGGTTCTCCTGGAATTTCTACCTAGCTGCGGGAGGGAAAGTCAGACAACTCTAGGTTCCCGCATGAGGGCGTGGATGGAGGCTTGGCGCAGGGAAGCTCCTGCCTTTGAAACCACGCACCTTGTGGACTCGGTTTTCCCTAACACAGTCCCTCTGTATTTCAGACAGGCGGGCAAGGTGGCTCACTCCTGCAATCCCCGCACTTTGGGAGGCTGAAGTGGGCGGATCACCTGAGGTCGGGAGCTCGAGACCAGCCTGACCAATATGGAGAAACCCTGTCTCTACTAAAAATACAAGAAATTACCTGGGCGTGGTGGCAGGCACCTGTAATCCCAGGTACTCAGGAGGCTGATGTAAGAGAATGCTTGAACCTGGCGGGCAGAGGTTGCGGTGAGCCGAGATCCTGCCATTGCACTCCAGCCTAGGCAACAAAAGCGAAATTCCATCTCAAACAAACAAACGAACAAAAAAACCCCGTTTCTTCAATAAAAATATTTAAAAATAAAACAGAGAGTGATGGGGTGGATGGTAAATGGGTGCAGATGTAGGGAGAAAGTTAAAATACTTAGCAATCAGTTGCAATGCATGGTCCTTATTTGTATCCAAATAAAAACTGTAAAAGAAGGCCAGACACAGTGGCTCACACCTTTAATCCCAGAACTTTAAAAGGTTGAGGTGGTGGATCACTTGAGCTCAGGAATTCAAGACCAGCCTGGGCAACATGGTAAAACCGCTATGTCCAAAAATTACAAAAATTAGCCAGGCACCGTGGTGCATATCCGTAGTCACAATATCTGTAGTCCCAGCTACTCAGGAGGCTGAGGTGGGAGAATCTCTTCAGCCCACGAGGTGGAGGATGCATTGAGCTATGATCACACCACTGTACTCTAGCCTGGGTGACAGAGCAAGACCCTGTCTCAAGACAGAAAAAAAAAAGAAGAAAAATAAAAATATAATAAGCAGTCAGGGGCACGGTGGCTCACACCTGTAATCCCAGCACTTTGGGAGGCCGAGGCAGGCGGATCACGAGATCAGGAGTTCGAGACCAGCCTGACCAACATGGTAAAACCCCATCTCTACTGAAAATACAAAAATTAGCTGGGCATGGTGGCAGGTGCCTGTAATCTCAGCTACTCAGGAGGCTGAGGCAGGAGAATCATTTGAACCCAGGAGGCGGAGGCTGCAGTGAGCTAAGATGGCACCACTGCACTCCAGCCTGGACAAGAGAGCAAGACTCCATCTCAAAAAAAAAAAAAAGGTATTGTTAGGCTGGGCGCGGTGGCTCACACCTGTAATCCCAGCACTTTGGGAGGCCTAGGCGGATCGATCCTGAGGTTAGGAGTTCAAGACAAGTCTGGCCAAGATGGTGAAACCCCATCACTACTAAAAATAATTTTTAAAAAATCAGCCAGGCATGGTGGCAGGTGCCTGTAATCCCAGCTACTTGGGAGGCTGAGGCAGGAGAATTGCTTGAACCCAAGAGCTGGAGGTTGCAGTGAGCCTAGATTGGGCCACTGCACTCCAGCCTGGGCAACAGAGCAAGACTCCATCTCAAAAAAAAAAAAGAAAAGAAGTCAGCTGGGGAAGTGTGAGCAATGACCAGATATTTGATGATACTAAGGAATTATTGTTAATTTTTTAGATGTGATGATAACATTATAATTTTGCTTAAAAAATGAGTTTTTGTTTGGGCGCAGTGGCTCGCATCTGTAATTCCAGCACTTTGGGAGGCTGAGGCAGGAAGACTGAGCCCAGGAGTTCAAGGTTACGGTGAGTTATGATCCTGCCAGTGCACTCTGGCCTGGGTGACACAGCAAGACTGTCTCAAAAAATAGCTCTTATCTTTTAGACATAATACTAAAATACATACAGGGCAAATGACATATTAATCTAGTTTTTTTTTTTTCAAAATAATCAGGGATGAGATTGTAGGTGGGGATATAGGTGAAAACAAGTGGCTATTTATTGTTACCTGAAGTTAGGCAATAGATACATTGGGAAATTCATACTATTATCTCTATTTGAGTGTGTTTGAGAAGTTCCATAGTATTTTTTTTTTATCAATGGAAACGATCAAAAGAAATGAAATAATGTAGCTTCCAAACCAGAGAGGGAGAAAAGGAAAGAGAGGACAAGGAGAAAAAACAAGAAAACTTTATTAGACCTATAGAAGGCAAGAAAGAAGAAAAAAAAGTTACCCAAATAGTCGTCTCCTAGTAAATGAGACCCCTTTTCCCAAATCTTACATAATCATGTTCAGACTGCTCATATCTGGTCTCTGCAGTGAACGTGCATTGAGCTAGGACACCAGGTTCTAATCCTGGCCTTCTCTGGGCTAAGTTGTACCTTGCATGGCTCCTCAGGCTATATTAAGAGCCTGGACATCCTTTGACCATTGGCAGCTTTGTGACAGCTGGCTGGGGCTCCAGATTCAGTCTGCTGCCACAGAAGAAAGCAAAGCCAACTGGGTCACATGAGGAAGTAATCCGAGTCCTCAGCTCCAACCTGTGAGCTAAGTGTCCTCTTACCTGCTGCTGTGTGGCTGTCAGGGATAACCTGATGGTGTGTGACCTAAAGAAAAAGCCAACTTCTCAGACCCCCTTGCCGAGAACGTTGTCTTTTACAAACTCCTGAAAAATGATTCGGCAAGTTTCTAGTAAGAGTGACTGGTAGCCAACTCGAATGAAAATGTCAGAGAAGGCGGAAATGGGTTTGGAGGAGTGAATACCACAAAGATGGTGGCATCTTAGTGACTGTGTTTTCAGAGGGGATGGAAAACTGAAGAGGAAGAAAAGCTTTCTTCCCTCTCTCAAGCATTGTTATGAATAAACATTACTTCTTTTTTTCTTCCTTCCAGGTGCAACCCTTCCAGCTGCTTTCTAGTGATTTCCCCATATGTTCTCTAATTTTTGTTTCTTTTTTGCCCTTTGATTTCTTTTTTCAAAGCAAAACTCTGCTTATTGCCATCTACTAAGCACTGCATTTCTGCCTGTGTCTCTCCCTGGGTGCACAGCTTTCTTATCTCATTTCCCATCTCCGTTCCTGTTCCCGTTGCCTCTTTGTCAAATCTTGCGCTGCTTTTTTTTCAGTCGCTCCTCTGCCTCTGCTTTTCCTCTGAATTTCTATACCTTAGTCACTGAAACCCTGTGCCTTGTTCTCTCCTTACTCTTGTCCCCTCTAGTGCATATAACGTCCATGAAAGGATTATGCAGCCAGAGGCTCTCAGAGGAAGGTCAGAGTGTTCTGATGTAGGAAAGCTTCTATAGTGACTGCACTTTATTGGTGGAGGTTCTTGTCCCTTTTTGTCCTCCTAGAGCATTTACTAGGGATCTTTCTTTGTTTTGCTCATAAAAATCTCTTAGGGCTCTGCAAGTCAGGTTGCTTTTTCCTTCCTAATGTGTGTCTCAATTTTGTTATCACCTTAAGTGGCATCTTGTTGATGATGAGAAGAAAGAGTTCAGAGAAAGAAATAGAATGGGGGAGAAAATGACCTGTGTCACCTACCAAAACTCAGCTTGGGCTTAGCTAACTTTTTTCTTGAGAAATTGTGGTACAGTAACACAGTAATACATTTTTATACTGATGGAGATCAGGAACCGTTCTAAAAAGGAAAAAAACAAAACTATATGAAAGAATTTTTTTAAATTAGTATCACAAGTGGTACAGCCACAAATTATTTCTTTGGATAGAAATATCTAAATTTATTATATCAGCACCATCCTAAATATTTTCTATATATTCACCCATAGTTTTCTCAACAGATTTATGGGCCAAGTACTATCATAAGCCCAATTCTGCAGGTGAGAAAACTGAGGCACAAAGAGATTAAATGTTTTGTCCATGGTTACACAGCTACTAAGTAGCAGCCTTGGATCTGATCCCAAGCCATCTGGCTACAGAGTTCATGGAATTAGCTGCTGTAGCATTTTGGATTTTTACAGAAAATTTTACTTGCGTTCATTAATAAAGCTGTAAATGAAGTTTAGTCCTTCTGTGTTTCAGTAAGAAGAGAGTTTCAGGATTTGGACCACCTAAAAATTTTGTATAGGCTGGGCGTGGTGGCTAACGCCTGTAATCCCAGCATTTTGATATGCCAAGGCGGGTGGATCACCTGAGGTCAGGAGTTCAAGACCAGTCTGGCCAACATGGTGAAACCCCGTCTTTTTTTAAAAAAAACCCATCTTTATATTTTTGTATAAACCTCATCACATTCCAAAGACTTCTGCCTGATATCCTTAGGGAGCAGGCAGTGGGAAGCCAGAGGGGAGCCAGAGGAGGTGTCCAACAATAAGAAGAAAGTCTTCAGTTCATTTGTTTGTTTGCTTGTTTGTTTTTGAGATAGAGTCTCAAAATTGTCACCCAGGCTAGAGTGCAGTGGCACGATCTTGGCTCACTGCAACCTCTGCCTCCTGGGTTCAAGTGATTCTCGTTCCTCAGCCTCCCAAGTAGCTGGGATTACAGGCGCCTGCCACCACACAGGGCTAAATTTTTTGTATTTTTTTAGTAAAGACAGGGTTTCACCAGTTGGCCAGGCTGGTCTCGAACTCCTGACCTCAGATGATCTGCTTGCCTCAGCCTCCCAAAGTGCTGAGATTATAGGTGTGAGCCACCGCACCTAGTCAAAAGCCTTCAGTTCTTAAAGTACTTTTTTTTTTTTTTTTTGAGACGGAATCTCGCTTTGTCACCCAGGCTGGAGTACAGTGACATGATCTCGGCTCACTACAACCTCCACCTCCTGAGTTTAAGCGATTGTCCTGCCTCAGCCTCCCGAGTAGCTGGGATTACAGGGAGACACCACCATGTCAAGCTAATTTTTGTATTTTTAGTAGAGACAGGATTTCACCATGTTGGCCAGGCTGGTCTCAAACTCCTAACCTCAAGTGATCCGCCCCCCTTGGCCTTCCAAAGTGCTGGGATTACAAGTGTAAGCCACTGCACCCAGCCCAGTTTTTAAAGTACTTTCAGTAGTTAGTTGTTCCTAATCATTCACCACTGTACATAATGCTAATATATCCTTGTAGCTTGATCTTTGTTTATATCCATGAATCTAAAAAAGTTATAATGAAGACAATTTAAGACTAAGTCACGGCCGAGCACAGTGGCTCATGCCTGTAATCCCAGCACTTTGGGAAGCCAAAGTGGGTGTATCACCTGAGGTCAGGAGTTTGAGACCAGCCTGGCCAGCATGGTGAAACCCCATTTCTACTAAAAATACAAAAACTAGCCGGGCATGATGGTGGGTGCCAGTAATCCCAGCTACTGGGGAGGCTGAGGCAGGAGAATTGGTTGAACCTGGAAGGCAGAGGTTGCAGTGAGCCAAGATTGTGCCACTGCACTCCAGCCTGGGTAAAAAGAATGAGATTCTGTCTCAAAAAAATAAATAAATAAAAATAAGTCACTTAATTTTCAACAGTAACAGTAAGGAACATCATAAGATCATTGCTAAATGATAGTTTTCAGAGAAAATTATTTTATGTGAAAAATTCTAAGAACTATTACATAGAAGACAATTCAAAAACTTTTTTTTTTTTTTTTTGAGACGGAGTTTCGTTCTTGTTGCCCAGGCTGGAGTGCAATGGCACGATCTCGGCTCACCGCAACCTCCGCCTCCTGGGTTCAAGCAATTCTCCTGCCTCAGCCTCCCGAGTAGCTGGGACTACAGGCACGTGCCACCATGCCCAGCTAATTTTTGTATTTTTAGTAGAGACGGGGTTTCACCACGTTGACCAGGATGGTCTCGATCTCTTGACCTCATGATCCACCCGCCTCAGCCTCCCAAAGTGCTGGGATTACAGGCGTGAGCCACCGCGCCCGGCTCAAAAACTTTTAAAAGATCAAGAAGAGGCTCTATTAAGATTAAATTTTAATGTAATCAGAAATCAGATTGTATATGCTAGAAGTAATATATGATTTTTAAAAATCAACATGAAGGCTGGGGGCGGTGGCTCACGCCTATAATCCCAGCACTTTGGGAGGCTGAGGCAGGCAGATCATGAGGTCAGGAGATCAAGACCATCCTGGCCAACAAGGTGAAACCCTGTCTCCCCTAAAATACAAAAAAAAGTGAAGTGTGGTGGCGCGTGCCTGTAGTCCCAGCTACTCAGGAGGCTGAAGTAGGAGAATCACTTGAACCCGGGAGGTGGAGGTTGCAGTGAGCCGAGATCATGCCACTGCACTCCAGCCTGGAGACAGAGCAAGACTCTGTCACAAAAAACAAACAAACAAACAAAAATCAACATGCACAATTTAATTTAGAGGAATGTTAGTATAGAAAGACATAGAAAAAAACCCCAGAAAACTATAGTTGTGACATGTATGTGCTGTTCATGTATTACAGGTGAATTGTCGAGACGATATGGTAGATTTACATATGGTGGCGGTAGCAAGTGTAAAACCTAGATATATAAGTTAAGGTAGAAAACATCTATCATTTAAGAAGGAATTATCTACCAAATGTAAGATTTTGACCAGGAGCCAAGAAAAAGGCTGTTGAACCTCACTGTTAGGTCTTGCTCCTGTGAGACTACAGAAAAGCTGTTTCTAGCCAGGCGCAGTGACTCATGCTTGTAATCCCAGCACCTTGGGGGGCCAAGGTGGGTGGATCACCTGAGGTCAGGAGTTTGAAATCAGCCTGGCCAACATGGTGAAACCCCGTATCTACTAAAAATACAAAAGAGTACCCGGGTGTGGTAGTGCATGCCTGTAATCCCAGCTACTTGGAAGGCTGAGGTAGGAAAATTGCTTAAACCTGGGTGACGGAGGTTGCAGTGAGCTGAGAGTGTGCCACTGCACTCCAGCCTGGGCAATGAGAGTGAAACGCCATCTCAAAAAAAAAAAAAAAAAAAAAACCCTATCTGTCTTCTGTTGTTTACAGTGAATTGTCTGTAATCTTTTAATGGTTGGCAATGAATTTGCTGGAATAGCTCAGTGATGATCAATTCTTATACTCCACAGATCAATACTCCATCATTAAACCTTGGCCGTAGCTTTCAGTTGGCTGGGAGGAGGAAGAAGCTGACCAAATTGCTTTTCCAAGGTTTGTCATAGCAGGCAGTGTGGGAGAGTAAGGTGAGATTTACCGTATGGCTAAACATCCTTTGGACTCTAAAGTTTTGAAGATTACTGCAGGGCATTGAGGGTGACTGAGACCCACAGCTTTAGTAAGTAGTTTCTGGTCTGCCCTGTTCATATCAATGTATATATCAGTGATATGTAGCCTGGAGGTTTTGATAACTGACTTGGAAATTCTTCCACAGTCTCGTCCTTTTTTTCCCCCTCACTAATACAGGATTGAATCAGTAGCATTGTGGTACCAAATTCTCTGGATACATTTGTGCAAGTGTGTACACATGCATACTCATCATACTCATTACTTCTTTTCTTTTTTCTTTTTTTCTTTGTCTTTCTTTCTTTCTTTTTTTTTTTTTTTTTTTTTTTTTTGAGACAGAGTCTCTCTCTGTCACCCAGGGTGGAGTGTAATGGTGTGCTCTCGGCTCACCGCAACCTCCGCCTCCTGGATTCAAGCAATTCTCCTGCCTCAGCTGTCCAAGTAGCTAGGATTACAGGTGTGCACCACCACGCCTGGCTAATTTTTGTATTTTTAAATAGAGACGGGGTTTCACCATGTTGGTCAGGCTGGTCTTAAACCCCTGACCTTGTGATTCACACACCTCAGCCTCCCAAAGTACTAGGATTACAGGTATGAGCCACCACACCTGGCTTCTTTTCTTTTTCTTTTCCTTTTTTTTTTTTGTAAGACAGAGCCTTGCTTTGTCGCCCAGGCTGGAGTGCAGTGGTGAGATCTCAGCTCACTGCAACCTCTGCCTCCCGGGTTCAAGCAGTCTTCTGCCTCAGCCTCCTGAGTATCTGGGACTACAGGTGTGTGCCACCATGCCCAGCTAAGTTTTTGTTTTTTTAGTAGAGATGGGTTTCACAGTGTTGGCCAGGCTGGTATCAAACTCCTGAACTCAAGTGATCCACCTTCCTCAGCCTCCCAAAGTGCTGGGATTTCAGGTGTGAGCCGCCACATCTAGCCCATATCCATTATCTCTATTTCATATTATAAACATTCTGAAAATTTATTTTTCTTTTATGTACCCATCAACTTTTAAAGTTTAATTTTTTAACAAATTTACATGATTGAAATTTTAAAAAATATAAATGTATACAGTAAGAAATCTTTCTCTCCTCTCTGTTCCCTAACCAATCAGTTCTTATTTCTACAAACAACCAATGTTATTAGATTTTCTATATCCTTCCAGACACATTTGATGTATGTATATATATATAAGAAAAAACATATAGCTACATTTTTTTTCCTGTTACTCAAGTGGCAGTCTATTTTACATACTTTTGTGCTTACTTTTATCAGATAAAACTAACTTTTCATACGTTCAGATGCTTTATCTATCTTGGCTGTCTCCTCTGTTGCCCTACTCTCCCCTTTCTCACTCCCAATATGCATTTACTCTGCACTTTTATGTGCTAGAAACACATTAGTCCATTCCCTTATTAGTTTAGGTTTGTTGTTGTTGTTGTTGTTCTTTTTCAGATGTAGTCTCGCTGTGTTGCCCAGGCTGGAGTGCACTGGTACCATCTTGGCTCACCACAACCTCCACCTCCCAGGTTCAAGCCCTTCTCCTGCCTCAGCCTCCCAAGTAGCTGAGATTACAGGTGTGCACCACCATGCCCGGCTAATTTTTGTATTTTTAGTAGAGACGGGGTTTCACCATGTTGGCCGGGCTGGTCTTAAATTCCTGGCCTCAAGTGATCTTCCTGCCTTGGCCTCCCAAAGTGCTCGGATTACAGGCGTGAGCCGCCACACCTGGCCTAGTTTAGTTTTTATTATGCTGAAATCTTGTACATGTTTAGCCACTCGATATTGTCTGCTTAAAGGGAAATCCCTAAATAATATAATATACACCCGTAACATCTTTTTATTTTATTTATTTATTTATTTTGAGACAGTCTCGCACTGTCACCCAGGCTGGAGTACAATGGCACAATCGTGGCCCACTGCAACCTCCACCTCCTGGGTTCAAGTGATTCTCCTCCCTCAGCCTTCCGAGTAGCTGGGACTACAGGCGCATGCCACCATGCCCACCTATTTTTTTGCATTTTAGTAGAGACAGGGTTTCACCATGTTGGCCAGGCTAGTCTCAGACTCCTGGCCTCAAGTGATCTGCCCACCTCAGCCTTTCAAAGTGCTGGGATTACAGGTGTAAGCCACTGCACCTGGTCATATGATACTGATTTCTGATTTATTTGCTACACACTTAGTGTTCTGAAACCACTTCTATCTACTTTTGTGTCTATTGTTAATAGACAAATTACATGGATTGGCCAGATACTGGTAGAAGAGATATATGACCAGGCCTTTATTTAGTCAGTATGTTATAAAAAGAGATATAAAATAATTATAAATCTCTGAATTCTTTAGAATGCTAGCTACAAGCCGGGCGCAGTGGCTCATGACTGTGATCCCAGCAATTTGGGGGGCCGAGGCAGGCGGATCACTTGAGATCAGGAGTTCAAGACCAGCCTGACCAACATGGAGAACCCCCCGTCTCTGCTAAAAATACAAAATCACCTGGGTGTGGTGGTGCATGCCTGTAATCCCAGCTACCCGGGAGGCTGAAGCAGGAGAATCGCTTGAATCTGGGAGGCAAGAGACTGCAGTGAGCCAAGATTGCACCATTGCACTCCAGCCTGGGCAACAAAAGTGAAACTCCATTTCAAACAAAAACAAGAACAAAACAATTCTATCTGCAAACTCCATACAATCCAAATCAAAATACCAGTTATATTTTTTAGGACATTAAAAATATAGTTAGGCCAGGTATGGTGGCTCATGCCTGTAATCTCAGCACTTTGGGAAGCTGAAGTGGGAGGACTGCTTGAGCCCAAGAGTTGGAGACCTGCCTGGGAAACATAATAAAACCTCATCTTTAATAATAAACAACAACAACAACAAAAGCATAAATAATAAAAACAAAAATATAATTGTATAAAAAATGAAATATATACTACATCAATATTTGTATGAGTTAATAATACCTGAGCGCAAAACCATATATATTTCATACCTACAACCAAAATAATACAATTAGAATGGTTTCCTGGGCTTGTGGGGTGGGAAAAAGAATCAAAATGGATTATTGGTGTAAAGGAAAACAAGAAGTAGAGTAAGAACAGATACTTGCACAATCCAATGATGGTAACCGACCATGAACTGAGAAATAGAATTAAGTCATCTTTCTATGCCCAGGCAAGGGACAGTGATGGGAGGTGGATAGCAGAGACTTTATATCTTTGGATGAGCCTAAATTGATGGGTCCATTTTTCATAAGATTTGAGATTCTAGATCCAGATACCTTACGAAAAAATCTCTCCTACAGCCTGAATCTCAATACTGGAAACTGACTGATTACGGATTCTTTCTTAGAATAAGAAGAGGTCATGAAGAGCTCAAAGAACAGACAAAAACAGACCAAAAAAACCTCCCTCTGATGGGAGAATGTCAGAGGCACAGAGGAGCCAGCTGTAGAACCCCCAGTAGCCAATGGGTAAACAATTTAAGCAAAAAAATAACAAAGTAGTGTTGGCCTATAACTCAACATATCAATATTCATGAGTCCATACTGATATAAATAAATGATTGCATAAATTAATAAATTGAGGAGAACAGACAAAGCTTTCGTGCTCTCTTGCAGAAGAATGACAAATAAGGTATGTAGATACTATACCCGTAATGAAGAGAGCATAACTCCCCACTCCTTGAGTGTGGGCTCCACAGGAGAGGAGTTATGCTTCCCAAAGGGTATAGTACGCAAAAGCTGGATAAGGAGTAGCTGTGCACTGGAGAAAACAGACACTCCCTCAGCCAAGTGATCGAGGGCCACATCAGCAGTGATAAATCATGTTAATAAATGTGCCTTTGTGTGATGTGGAAAATGGCACTGTATCTCAGTGATCTTCCCACCACAGAACCCCAGGCTAATCAGGTGAAAAACATGAGAGAAATTCCAACAGAGGGGCACCCTACAATATATCTGACCAGCACCCCTCAAAACTAGTAAGGTCATCAAAAACAAAGAAAGTCTCAAAGGCTAGATAGGGGTGGCTCATGCTTGTAATCCCAACACTCTAAGAGGTCGAGGTGAGAGGATCTCTTGAGCCTAAGAGTTCGAGACCAGCCTGGGCAACATGGCAAAACCCCATCTCTGCAAAAAAGACAAAAACTAGCCAAGCATTGGTGGCCTGTGCCTGTGGTCCCAGTGACCTCCATCACTTGAACCCAGGAGTTCGAGGCTTCAGTGAGCCATGATTGTGCCACTGTACTCCAGCATGGGCAACACAGTGAGATCCTGTCTCAAAAAAAAAAAAAAAGAAAAAGAAAAAACAGAAATTCTGCCAGGCACGGTGGCTCATGCCTGTAATCCCAGCACTTTAGGAGGCTGAGGTGGGTAGATCACCTGAGGTCGGGAGCTCAAAACCAGCCTGACAAATATGAAGAAACCCCATCTCTACTAAAAATACAACATTAACTGCACGTGGTGGCTCACACCTGTAATCCCAGCTACTCAGGAGGCTGAGGTGGGAGAATCACCTGAACCCAGAAGTCAGAGGTTCAGGCCATTGTGCTCCAGCCCAAGCAACAGGAGTGAAACTCTGTCTCAAAAAAATAAAGAAAAAGAAAGCAAAAAAGAAAAAACAGAAATTCTGAGGCTATCTTACCCAACAGGTGCCTCAGGAGACATGACAACTAAAATATAATGTGCTATCCTGAAACCAAAAAAGGACATTAGGTAAAAAGTAAGGATATCTAAATAAATATGGACTGTAGATATTAATCATGTTTCAATATTTGTCGTTAATAGTAATATACAATAATAGGTGAAACTGAGGGAGATGATAGAAGTGATAAGGGACTTTACTGTCTAAATTTTTCTATAAATCTAAAACTGTTCTCAAAAAAAGAGCAGCATAATGAAGTCAGTGATCTATGTAACCTTGTAAAAATGTGACCCATTCCCTCTATGTATAACAAAAAAGTTTTCTTTCTTGTCTTCCAGCTGAGGAAGTATTTGGTTTTTTTGTTTGGATTTTGCTAAACACAGAAGAGGTCTTTGCTCAAAGATACAGAAAGTGTTTCCCTCCGGGTGCGGTGGCTCACACCTGTAATCCCAGCACTTTGGGAGGCCAAGGCGGGTGGATCACAAGGTCAGGAGATCCAGACCATGCTGGCTAATACGGTGAAACCCCGTCTCTACTAAAAATACAAAAAAAAATTAGCCGGGCATGGTGGCATGCGCCCACAGTCCCAGCTACTCCGGAGGCTGAGGCAGGAGAATCACTTGAACCCGGGAGGTGGAGGTTGCAGTGAACTGAGATCATGCCATTGCACTCCAGCCTGGGTGACAGAGTGAGGCTCCATCTCAAAAAAGAAAGAAAGAAAGAAAGAAAGTGTTTATCTTCTCTTCCTTTGGTGTTACAAGTGAGCTTGCCAGATTGAAGGCAGATGTCTTAGCACCCTTCAGTAGTTAATATAACTATAGATCTGGTTGGAACCTGCCTCAAGATTCCCAAGGCAGCTAATAAATGGCCAATAATGAATACTCATGGCCAGAGGCTTCTAACTATTAGGACGGTGGACCCATTCTTTCCCAATCCTTAAAGTTCAACCACATGCACTAGAAAGAGAGTTTTAACCAATCCAAAGTAATGTTGGTTACAGCATCTCTTAGCACCAGTGTTCAGACAGGATTACATGTTGGAGTTACCATCATCCTAGCATGGTACCTAACACTCAGGAGGCACTTAGCACATGCTCATTAGGTAAACGGCAATGTGTTCCTAGAGTTCAGGGCAGAATTTTAATATTTTATATAAGGGTCTAATAAAGCAAAGAGCCCTATAGTCTGGCTGCCAAAATAATTATGCAAAGAGCCCTATAGTCTGGCTGCCAAAATAATTATCACCAAAAAATTTATTAGGTATTTTCTAATTCACAAAATTTATCCATTCTTAGTTCATCTACTATAAGTTTCAAGCCTCTGAATAGCAGAACTGTTCCTATTACTATGGGAATATTGGCTCATATGTCACTTGAAAGATATCTTTCCCTAAGTATGCAGTAATATGCTAGCTTGGACTCAAAACTGGCCTATCAGGAATATTTAATGTTTCTCTCATGAGGAACCTTGAAGCACTCGAATTTTATCATTTTTTTGTGTATTTTTTTATTAGTTACAGAACCTCGCCAATTCACTCATGCTAATCTGCAAGTCCTGTAATTATCACAAAAAAGTATTCTGGCAAATTAACCCCACTTCTCAATGCAGGCTCAATAGGAAAGAGAGCTATTTTGAAAGCTCAGTGGATTATAAGCACTACTTTACAAAACACACCGCAACACATTCAGACTGTGAGATACAGCCTTAAATAGTTAAACAAGTCCATCGACATAAACTGGGTACATTTCCAGCCTTGATTCTTCCCTATTGACTTCATTACTTAAGATGTACCTGACTGGAAGCCGGCAAAGGCCTCATGGGAGTAAGCAGCTCTGGGGTAGAGGGGAGCAGAGGGAGCCCCCTTGTTTATGAGAGAGAAAAGACATCATTGGAGACATGTATGATTTGAAAAACAAGCTTCCCTGGAATATTACTGAGAGAGCAATACTTGGTTATATATAATCAGGGGTTTTGTAGTGAATCTGTGGAAAGGTAACCAGTAATTGCTTAGTATAATCTAAAACTCTGAAAGGCTTGTGATAAAATAACTACAAAGAAATCAAGTCAAAACACAGTCTCAGATGTTTTGATCGTTGAAGTTGGAACAATAGGGATAGCCATGAAAGCTTATCTCTAAAATAGGTTCTTACAGAACTCCGTGAGCAGAGACTAAAAGCAGACTTTTAGAAGAGCTAACTTCAAAAAAGAGTCTCTATATAATAAGAGTCATTTTAAACTAAAATGATCAAGACCTCCTAGGGATTCTAGGTCATGCCTAAACCATCATGGTCAAGTTGGACATGTATAGAGACCTAGTACACTCACTCGTCACCTTCGGCCCCACTTATATCCCAGGCTGGGCATTGAAGTTCCCTGTCAGTCAGTTGGACGGGGGTACAGGACAGGCCCCTTTAAACACAGAACTCCCTCAATACTGCAGAGCACTGGAAGGGCTCTTGTTAAAGTGGGTAAGTGCAGCCTGAATGTCTGGTGAGATCAAACCTGAAGAGCGAGAGAGATAAGGAGAGAGTCTAGCCATTAGTCATCTCTTTTAACTAACTCCGAAGTTGGCTGGCTTCACACCAGACCTGGTGATGAATGGTAAGAGAGATAGCTCTTGCAATTCAACTTCTGTAAGTGGAAAGAAATTTAAAGCTTCCCCTGAGCATTCGCTTCCTCTTCGAATACTTCAAAACAAATCCCGGCATCGGTAGGCTGATGCCAGTTCTCATCATGCCCCACAGGCCTTGATGAGGGAGATGGAGAGGGCCAGGTGTGCCCTGTTGAACATGCCCCCATGGTTCTCTGCCTTTTCACAGCAATCTCCTAAGGGAAGAACCAGAGTCACCTAATCTCAGGACAAAATGGCAGCCCTAAGAGAGAGATCCATTGTCAGAAAGCATGCATAAGTTATTATTCGGAAGAGAAGAAAATTACTTTCCGTTTACTACAGGGCTAGTCTGAAGTTTGCAAAGAAGGTCCTTTTCATTCAGTTATCCTTTGTAGGAAAGTATGTATGTACAAGTTAAGAATATTCAGTATCGAAAATAGTTTTTGTCTTGGCTTTGAAAATTTTCATAATATGTAAGCAAAATTCTTAGTTCTAGAGTTGTAGTCAATTATCAAAAATCATACAGAAGGCCAGGCATGGGCTCACACCTATAATCCCAGCACTTTGGGAGGCCGAGGCAGGCAGATTACCTGAGGTCAGGAGTTCAAGATCAGCCTGACCAACATGGTAAAACCCTGTCTCTACTAAAAATACAAAATTAGCCGGGCATGGTGGTACATGCCTGTAATCCCAGCTACTCAGGAGGCAGGAGAATCGCTTGAACCTGGGAGGCGGATGTTACAGTGAGCCGAGATCACGCCATTGCACTCTAGCCTGGGCAACAAGAGTGAAACTCTGTCTCAAAAAAAAAAAAAAAATGATACATATAAGATAATAAACTTTATCAACCATCCAGGTGCTAAAACGGAAATCTAGGATTCATGTTAATTCCCCTCTTCTTTCATCTGTCATACCCAATCCGTTTGTTTCGTTAGTTCTCCCTTCAAAATACCTTAATTCATCCACTTTCTGCATTTCCATGGCACCATTCTAGTATAAATTATGTCTCACCTGAACTGTTATTATACTCTCAAACAGAAGCAACTCTTGCTTCCCTATAATCTATTTCATGGCAGCCAGAGAGAGATTTTTTAAACATCCATAAGATCTGGACCGGCGTGGTGGCTCACACCTGTAATCTCAGCCCTTTGGGAGGCTGAGGTGGGCAGATCACAAGGTAAGGCATTCAAGACCAGCCTGGCCAACATGGTGAACCCCGTCTCTACAAAAAATACAAAAAAATTAGCTGGGAGTGGTGGTACATACCTGTAAGTGGTGGTACATACTCTGGAGGCTGAGGCAGGAGAATTGCTTGAACCCAGGAAGCAGAGGTTGCAGTGAGCCAAGATTGCAACACTGTACTCCAGCCTGGGTGACAGAGTAAGACTTTTCCTAAAAAAAAAAGAAAAGAAAAGAAAAAAAAAGCTCTGTTGTATCAGTAAATCTTTAATGGCTTCCTCACAAGGACTTACATAGTTCCCTAGCTACCTTTCAACTTCATTTCCTACTTTTATTCCGCTAACACGACTAGCCAGTTTGAAGTTCCATGACTAAGCCAAGCTCTTATTTCCCCTTGTGTCCTCTGGCTGTAATGCTGATCTTCTCATAACTGGTTCTTTTTTGTTCTTCAGGTCTTAGCATTAACCATCTCTACATTTGAGATCTTCCTGACCAGAGCAAGCACAGCGGCTCTTGCCTGTAATCCCAACACTTCAGGAGGCTGAGGTGGGAGAATCACCTGAGCCCAGGAGTTCAAGACCGACCTAGGCAACATAGTGAGACCCTGTGTCTACCAAAAATAGAAAAAATTAATTGGGTGTGGCAGTTTGCATCTGTAGTCTCAGCTACTTGAGAGGCTGAAGTGGGAGGATTGCTTAAGCCTAGGAAGTCAAGGCTGCAGCGAGCCATATTTGCACCACTGTATTCTAGCCTAGGGGACAGAGCATCACCCCGTCTCAAAAAATAATAATAAAAATCTTCCCAACCAACACTTAGCCTCTCTTTCCCTGACTATCTTCTCTCTGTTAGTACCATCCCCTGTTTGTTTATTCACAACACTTACAATCTGAAATTGCCCTGTTTATTTAACAGATGTACCTAGTGTTGGTCTTTTCTCACTTACAACAAAATCTAAGCTCCTAACCACATCAGTCTTGTGACATTGCCACATCTCCAATACTTAAAACAACACATAGAACAATGAAGAGTCATTAAAGGAATGAAGAAAAGAAGGAAGTATATCACCAAGAGTAGACTGGCAAACTCTTTTGGTAAAAGGCCAGAGAGTAAATACTTTAGGCTTTGCAGGTCACTTAAAATTTATGTCACATATTCTTTTTCATTTAAAATCATTCTGGGATGGGCATGGTGGCTCACACCAGTAATCCCAGCACTTTGGGAGGCTGAGGTGGGGGGATCATGAGGTAAGGAATTCGAGACCAGCCTGGCCAACCTGGTGAAACCCCATCTCACTAAAAATACAAAAAATTAACTGGGTGTAGTGGTAGGTGCCTGTAATCCCAGCTACTCAGGAGGCTGAGGCAGGATACTTGCTTGAACCCAGGAGGCAGAGGTTGCAGTGAGCAGAGATTGTACCACTGCACTCCAGCCTGGGTGACAAAGTAAGACTCCGTCTAAAAAAAAAAAAAAAAAAAATCATTTTTGGCTCTTACAGGGGAAAAAAAAAAAAAAAAACAGATCAAGGGCTGGATTTGCTCCAAGGGCCATAATTGCCAGTCCTGATCTAGATTAAGGAAGAAGTTTATCTATGACCCTAGTTACCTCTAACGTTTAAATTCTGCAAACCTGCCAGAGTTCTAGGTTGTAGTATAATAGAAATTGGAGTAGAAGGGCTAGTCATTACTTCCTGGCCCATGATCCCTTCTTGGTAAACCTGTTCTACCCACAGTTCCTAGAAAGGCAGCTCTATACACCACCTCATTCCTCAACATGTCTTACTTCCTATTCACGACTGACTGTGCCAGACCGCCCCATCAGATGACCTCTCTATGGAATTTGAAATTGGCCCACTGAAATAGAACCAACTAGATGACAATGGACTTTTGAAGTAAAATATGTAGTTGGGTAGGTCCATGACAAACCGAAGCCGAAGCCAAAGCCAAAGGTAAACTCATATTTTCAGAGAATGGAGATAGCACAATAAAAAAGAAGTCAGTTTGCTCAAGGAAGCTTGAGAAAGAAAGAGACACAGATAAAAGCACAGACTGCTACCACGGAGCCCCAAGATGGGTGAAAGGATTAGCCTTGGGTCCTGAATGTCCAGTTCCAGGTCCCATATGGTCTAGGCGTGCTTCACTTATGTCCTTATCTGGGAAGTGTTCTGCTGTAGCTCTTCTTTTATTTTTGAGACAAGGTCTTGCTCTGTCATCCATGCAGGAGGGCAGTGGGGCAATCCCGGCCTGCTGCATCCTGAACCTCCTGGGCTCAAGCGATCCTCTCACCTCAGCCTCCCAAGTAGCTGGGACTACAGGCCTGTGCCACCACACATAGCTAATTTTAAAAATTTCTTATAGAGATGGGCTCTCACTATGCTGCCCAGGTTGGTCTAAAACTTCTGGGCTCCAGCAATCCTTCCGGTCAACCGCCCAAAGTCCTGGGATTGCAGGCATGAGCCACTGTGCCCAGCTTCTCTTCTCATCTTATCTAATTGGAGACAGTTTCTATTCCTGACCAAAGGAATGGGTGTTTCAAGTTACTGTCAAACCTATCAATGAACACACATGGGTTTGTGGGTGTCTGTTATGTGTAAGACACTAAGAGACATGATGGGGCAAACAAATACATGCAAAAAATAGTGATTCTTTTCAAGAAAAGTAAATCTGGTAGAGAAGGGAGACATAAATAACGTAAAATGATAATTAACAGTGTAAGGCAGTGTATGGTAAATACCGCATATCAGTGTTTTATGTGTCTTAAGATGTTTTAAAATTTAATTTTAATGATATTTAAAACAAAATGAAAATAGATGCTGAGGAAATAATGACTACTATTTCAAAAGAACCACAACAGTGAATTTTGACAAATAAAATTGTTTTGATGAGAATTATTAACAGAAATATAATAGAAACTTGTTTTGATCAGAATTATTAACATTTTAACAGAATTTCAAAACTGCTAACCATGAGTCAAATCTATTCAGATGAACTGAGAACGAGCCGTTCTGGTGTTGTTTCTGAAAGAGATAATGACTATCCTCAGAGTCTCTAAAAAGTGTTTGGTCTTAACAACAAAGGACTAGATGAAGTCCCTGTTGTGTCAAAGCAAAGTCCAGGGTATCTCATCAATACAGACATCATGCTACCAGTTGCTTTAAAAATGCACTGCCTGATACCGTCTCTGTGCTGACAAAACACTCGCTAGGAAGAGCCATCTCTCGTCTGATGTGAAGAAGAGAGTCTGATACGAGCACGTATAGGAATTAATTTTTTCTGAACCAAGATTTGTAGTGATATCATCTTCTAGAGATGCTTTCTGCAAAATTTGCTATCCTGTAGGGGAAGAAAACTTCATGGTAAAGGCAGTAGGTTTACTAGGATTTGTTGTTCTTTTAACTAAGTTTGTAAGGGCAATACATTTATCAGGATTTATTATTTTTTAAAGTAAGTTTATATCAAAGCATTATTTTAAAAGGAAGTAAAGAGGGAGGGAAGAGTAGGAAAATGGGTTGCCTGCTCTATCAATGCATAGAAATTCAGCATATGTATCATAATCTGCTATTTAGCCCCTAAACAGGGTTTTTCTTCATCCACTGGGTATTTACACGACGCAAAACAGGGTATGAGTCAGTAATTAATTTATGTTCGTGTGCCAATATTGGTAGTATCATACCAGTTAACTAATCAGTGGCTCTCAGGCTTAAGTGGAGATCACAATCACTTTGAGGCTTGTTGAAATACAGATTACTAGGCCGCACTCTGAATTTCTGATTCACTAGGTCTGAGGGGGTGCCTGAGAATTTGCATTTCTCTTTTCTTTTTGAAGACTGGGTCTTGCTCTGTCATCCAGGCTGTAGTGCAGTGGTGCAATCACACCTCACTGTAACCTTGACCTCCTGGCCTCAAGCGATCCTCCCACCTTAGCCTCCCAAGTAGCTTACAACCACAAGTGCCTGGCTGGTTGTTTTAACTTTTTACTAGAGACAGGAGTCTCACTATGTTGCTCAGGCTGGTCTCAAGGATTGCTGGGCTCAAGCAATCCCCCTTGGGACTCCCAAAGTCCTGGGATTACAGTCATGAGCCACCACCCCCAGCTGAGAATTTGCATTTCTAACAAGTCCCCCAGGTAATAATGATGCTGTTGGTCTGAAGACCATGGAGAGAACCAATGAACTAAGAATTGTTATACTGATATCAGCCCTGTCACCAGTCTGGTCTTTCCTGCTGCATATACCTAGGGAGACAACTACAGCTTATATGAAGAAACAGTCTAAGGTGGTTTTCTTATGAATTCTATTGCTGAAAAGTCATACAATGGTTTGGGGGATTCTATCTCTAATTCTAATTAATTTTTAATTTCTTATTCTTCATATAAGGCCAAATGCCAGCTTCCAGTGTTTGCTTAAGTAAAGAAGCACATATAGCAGGCACATATATGCTCCAGCCTGAGCAAAAGAATGAGATCTTGTCTCTAAATAAAAGGACTGTCCATGTGCAAGGAATGAATTCAAGTGAAAATTTCGCTAAAGTGAAACCCATTGGTTCACACTGATTGTCCAGTGACAGTGCTGGCCCAGTGCAGTTTTGGTGCTTGGAAAGGGTTATCCAAAGGAATGAAGTACTGACACATGCTACAACACAGGTGAACCTCGCAAATGGTACGCTAAGTGAAAGAAGCTAGCCCCCAAGACCACATGTTACATGATTCGGTTTATCTGAACGTCCAGAGCAGGAAAATGTATAAAGGCAAAAAGTAGGTTAGTAGTTGCTGGAGGCAAGAAGTGGTTCACTAAAGGGCAAGAGTTATCTTTCTGAGGTGATGAAAATGTTCTAAAATTGTGACAATGGTTGCACATATCTGTGAATATACTAAGAAACATTGAATTGTATATTTTAACTGGGTGACTGCATGATATGTGATTTAGATCTCAACAAAGCTGTCTTTTAAAAATGGATTGAGTCCAGGAGTTCACGACCAGCCTGGACAATATAGTGAGATCTTGTTTCTATAAAAAAATGTACAGGCCCGGCGTGGTGGCTAACACCTGTAATCCAAGCACTTTGGAGGCCACGGCGGGCGGATCACCTGAGGTCGGGAGTTCAAGACCAGCCTGACCAACATGGTGAAACCCCGTCTAAAAAAAAAAAATGTACAAATTAGCTGGGTGTGGTGGCTCACACCTGTAGTACTAGCTACTCAGGCTGAGATGGGAGAATCGCTTGAGCTCAGGAGTTCACGGTTGCAGTGATGGCATCACTGCATTCCAGCTTAAGCAAGTGTGAGATCTTGTCTCCAAAAAAAAGATTGTCCGTGTGCATGTTTTGTTCGTTCTCATACTTCATACCATGCTGTCTTCTTTCCTTAGTACTCGCACAGGAACAGAATATGTCTCAAACACACTGCAAGGCACTGATTTTAATGGCCATATCTAAAAGAAAAAAATAGATTCTGAAAATATAAGTAAACCTTTGTTACCTATTATTTTTATCCAAAGTGAAAGAAAAGAGGTATGGAAAAGCACAAAAGCACTGACAAAACAGGAAAAAGCTTTCTGGCTTTTTTTTTTTGAGGCAGAGTCTTGCTCTGTCACCCAGGCTGAAGTGCAGTGGCATGATCTTGGCTCACTGCAACCTCTGCCTCCCGGGTTCAAACAGTTCTCTTGCCTCAGCCTCCCGAGTAGCTGGGACTATCGACACACTCCACCATGCTCAGCTAATTTTTTGCATTTTTTTAGTAGAGACAGGGTTTCACAGTGTTGACAGACTGATCGCAAACTCTTGAACTAAGGCAATCCACACGCCTCAGCCTCCCAAAGTGCTGGGATTACAGGTGTGAGCCACCGTGCCCTGCCTTTCTGGCTTTTTCAAAAGGAGGTTTGTAAAATTAACTAAAGTGTTCTAAGTGTGAAAATTAGGAAGAAACGACTGAGTCTTCTATTCCAAAGGCATAGTTTGAATGAAGCATGAGTCTGGGGTTCCAGAAAGCCGGTGAAAAGATGTTAAATTGTCCTCCTAAGGACAAAAATGCTGTAAAGAAGTTAAGTAGCTGGGCGCAGTGGCTCACACCTGTAATCCCAGCACATTGGGAGGCCAAGGAGGGTGGATTACCTGAGGTCGGGAGTTTAAGACCAGCCTGTTCAATGTGGAGAAATCCCATCTCTACTAAAAATACAAAAAATTAGCCAGGTGTGGTGGCGCATGCCTGTAATCTCAGTACTCGAAAGGCTGAGGCAGGAGAATCGCTTGAACCTGGGAGGCGATGGCTGCTGTGACCCGAGATTGCACCGTTGCACTCCAACCTGGGCAACAAAAGTGAAACTCCATCTCAAAAAAAAAAACGGAGTTAAGTATTTAACTTCTTTTTTCGTCTCAAGGACTACAGGAAGATGCTGGAAAGAAGGTATGAAGAGAAAGGTCCGGAACAGTCCAGGCCTTTTTGTTGCACACATAAAAAGGAAAGCAGATGTATCAGATAATGGGACTTATCCAAGAAACAAATGATCGTAGAGCTATTTCATTAATTAATATGCTCAGAAAACATATGAGCTCATATAACAGCTCCCAAAGCTGTATTCAGATAGTATACTGGGCTCAAGCAATACAAAGGTGAGAAGATGCCACCCCAACCCTCAAAGAGCTTATTGTCCAGTGGGGAAACTGGATGAAACAGCAGTCACACCATAGTCATCACTATCTGATAACCACTATGATAAAAGACACTTTGGAAGCTCAGAAGAGGGGCAGGTAAATTACAGTGAGGGCTCAGAGGCAGCTTCCTGTAGAGTGACTCTCAAGTTGAATTTTAAAGAACAAGCATGAGTAGGTAGATAGAGAATGAGGGGATAGAGTGTGTCAAGTTAGAGTTAAGAGCAATAGGGGAACCTCAGCTCTGGTAGCCACCATTTGTAGTGGCTTGGCCCCTTCCTGGTCCCAGCACATGCAGAACAGGCCCACTCTGGTTCCACATTTTCCTGGGTAAACTTGACCCTTGGGGTCTGATGACATCATCTCCTCTGTTCCTTCATACTTAGGACTTGCTATTGGTGGTGGCTTGCTATTGTTAATTTCTAGGTTATCTCAGCTTCCTTATTGGTTTCTCAGCCCTTTCATCTCTGCTCTGAAGACAGAAAAAAAAAAAAAAGAAAGAAAGAAAGAGCAGGCTGTGGCCAGGTGCGGTGGCTCATGCCTGTAATCCCAGCACTTTGGGAGGCCGAGGCGGGCAGATCACAAGGTCAAGAGATCAAGACCATCCTAGCCAACATGGTCAAACCTCGTCTCTACCAAAAAGTACAAAAAAATTAGCTAGGAGTGGTGGCGCACGCCTGTAGTCCCAGCTACTTGGGAGGCTGAGGCAGGATAATTGCTTGAACCTGGGAGGGAGAGGTTGCAGTGAGCCGAGATCATGACACTGCGCTCCAGTCTGGTGACAGAGCGAGACTCCATCAAAAAAAAAACAAAAATGAAAAGAAAGAAAGAGCAGGCTGTGGGAGACATGGAATAGCCAACATCATTTCTTTCTTTCTTTCTTTTTTTTTTTTTTTGAGACAGAATCTCACTCTGTCACCAGGCGCCAGGCTGGAGTGTAGTGGCACAATCTCGGCTCACTGCAATCTCCGCCTCCCGGGTTCAAGCAATTCTCCTGCCTGAGCCTCCTGAGCAGCTGGGACTACAGGCAGACGCCACCACGCCCAGCTAATTTTTGTATTTTTAGTAGAGACAGGGTTTCACCATGTTGGCCAGGATGGTCTCAATCACTTGACCTCGTGATCCACCCGCCTCAGCCTCCCAAAGTGGTGGGATAACAGTCTTGAGCCACCTCGCCCGGCCCCCAACGCCGTTTCTGATGGGAAACGTCAATGAACTGTGAATGGCTGGTGAAGGGTGAAAGAAAGATGTGTGTAAGAGGAGAGGAACAAATAAAATTAGAGAAGTAGGATGTTAGGTATTAAGTTAAAAGCAGCAGGGAGCTATTGAAGGATTAAGTAAGGGATCTGATTAGCATTTAGGAAGATCACTCTGATAGCGATGTAGCTAATGGGTTTATTACAGTTGGCCATGAACAGATTAGCAATAAAAAAAAACAAGCAAACATGTTGAAAACTGTTTCAGTGAGGGAGGGTGGACTAGTCAGCAATTCTCAAACATTTTGGCCTTAGGAGCTCTTCATACTCTTGAAAATTATTAAAGGCTCCGAGGCCAAGCACGGTGACTCATGCTTGCAATCCCAGCACTTCGGGAGGCTGGGGCAGATGGATGACTTGAGGCCAGGGGTTTGAGACCAGCCTGGACAACATGGTGAAACCCTGTCTCTACTAAAAATACATTAGCAGGGCGTGGTGACATGTGCCTGTAATCCCTGTTACTTGGAAGGCTGAGGCAGGAGAATCGCTTGAACCCAGGAGGCAGAGGTTGCCGTGAGCCAAGATTGGGTCACTGCACTCCAGCCTGGGTGACAGAGCGAGACTCTATCTCAAAAAACAAACAAACAAAGTTTCCAAGATGGGGCGCCTTAGTTCCAGACATCACATACAGAAACAACAATGTGGTAGAAGAGAGATTTTCCATTAATGAATATTTCTGTTCAAGAGCCAGGATAAACTTTTTCAAAAATTCCTCAGCTGACCCTCTCCCAGTGCTTAAATCACACAAAAAGAAGAAGGAGCTGTGTTTGGTTTCAACCAACCAAGCTTCACTCCCTGGAGCCAGGGTTGGGCATGGGGCCAGCCTCCTCTGAAGCTTACAGAGGGTCCTACTAGCAAAGAAGAATGTGAAGAGGGTAAGTGTTCTTGGGTAAGCAGCTGTCAGCAGCTGCTGCAGGATTCATCAGTGCAGAACTTGTCAGTAAAAGCCCGATGTCTACTGATGATTAACCAAAGAGGCGCTGAAGTCAGAAGAGTGGAGACAGAGGACAGGACTCTAAGGAATGCTGACACTTAGGAAAATGAGCAAAGTAAAATGAAGCTCTGAAAGAAACTGAGCCAGGACAGAAGGGTGCAGTGATTAAGAGCATGCACTCTGAAGTCAGACTGAGTTGGACGCTAACGTTAGCTGTTGGATCATGGGAAAATCACTTAGTTTTCTCATCTATAAAAAGGGGAGGAATTATATGTATTTCATTAGAGCTGTTAAGAGGTTGGATTGGCCGGGCACGGTGGCTCACACCTGTAATCCCAGCACTTCGAGAGGCTGAGGCGGGTGTGGGTGGATCACGAGGTCAGGAGTTCAAGACCAGCCTGGCCAACATGGCGAAACCTCGTCTCTACTAAAAATACAAAAATTAGCCAAGCATGGTGGCTGAGGCAGGAGAATGGCTTCAACCTGGGAGGCGAAGGGTAACAGTGAGCCAATGAGCCGAGATCGTGCCATTGCACTACAGCATGGGAGACAAGAGCAAGACTCTTTCTCAAAAAAAAAAAAAAAAAGAGGTTGAATTAAATAATAATATGTATACTTAACACAGAACCCTTAATAAATGAAAGCTTTTGTATTATTAGTTTTAGTATTCACGAGGATCTGCTTCAGAGATGGAAAGATAATCAGGTGGAACAGAAGACAGAGAAGAGGATTTTTGGAAGTGTCTCTAGTGATAAATACTGGAAAGAAAGGTGAGGACCATCATGAAATGCTTATAAGTGGTCCTATTCACATTTTTAGCATCTACTACTGGCTTATATTAAACTAACAACTAGCCAAATTCTCAAAATTGCTTTTACACAAAAATCCAGCCAAACTAGTTGCCTTTCTTTCTTTTTTTTTTTTCTTTTATTTATTTATTTATTTATTTATTTTTTAGAGATGGGGTTGCTCCATGTTGGCCAGGCCGGTCTCGAACTCCTGACCTCAGGTGATCCGCCCACCTCGGCCTCCCAAAGTGCTGGGATTACAGGCGTGAGCCACCACGCCCGGCCTGCCTTTCTTTACCTTTGTAGCTAACTGCAGGATTTCCATTTTATACACTAGGCTGTATGTAACTCTTGGTTTTAGTCTAATGTTCTAGCCTGACAAGATCAGTTTGAATCTTTGATCTATCTTTATTACATTAAATGGCTTTTCCATCGGTAATGTCATCTGTATATTTGATGTGCGTGTCTCGTATATTTTTATGTAATCTTTTTATAACAGGTAAATGGTAAGAATACTTAAAAGGAAAGTAACTTTTCTCTAAGCTTCATTCAGTTTTCTCATCTGTAAGATGAGTATAATTATATTTATTTCAGATAAGGTGTCATAAATAAGTAAACGCCTAAACATGCAGAAGCCTGTGTCTAGCACATCAGAGATGCTCATGAATTCTTCCTGTCACCTCTCTCTCCTCCTCCCTGTGTTACTCCTTCCCTTCCTTTCTCTTTAAATTTCTTTAAACATTGCTTTAGGCCGGGTGCAGTGGCTCACGCCTATAATTCCAGCACTTTGGGAGGCCAAGGTGGGCGGATCATGAAGTTAAGAGATAGAGACCATCCTGGTCAACATGGTGAAACCCCATCTCTACTAAAAATACAAAAATTAGCTGGGCATGGTGGTGGACTCCTCTAGTCCCAGCTACTCTGGAGTCTGGGGCAGGGGAATTGCTTGAACCCGGCAGGTGGAGGTTGCAGGGAGCCAAGATGGCGCCACTGCACTCCAGCCTGGCGCCTGGTGACGGAATGAGACTCTGTCTCAAAAAAAAAAAAAAAAAAAAAAAAAAAAAAAAAAAAAAAAAAAAAAAAAAAAAAAAAAAAAAAAAAAAAATATATATATATATATATATATATATATATATATATATATATATATATATACTGTCTTGCTTAACAATGAAAACTACATATAGAAGGGCACATTGAGATCCAATTGGATGGAATAGATTAAACTGAATTTCATGCTTTGAGTTGGTGGCAGCTCCCTAAAGTGAGGATAGAGGCACAAATAACAAAGATACTTCTGTCTCTTCTAAGGGAGAATCTTTAATTCCCACTCACACACTACTGTCTTCTCCAGGTCCAGCCCTATACCTAACATCTCCCCTGGGTCCCACGTCCCCTTTAGCCTCTCAAAGCAAACCAAAGTTATTTCACTACTAATAGAAAAATATGAATTGAGTATCTACAATGGGCACAGCATCTGGTTAGGGCCAAAGATATGATACTAGAGACAGAAAACACCCTCTCTGTCATTTAAAACCTAGTGAACTCCAGTATCCAGGTTTAATTCTTTTAGACTGGAGTCTCCATTTTCCTGAAAATCTACTACCTCATCCTAACACCTTACGGAAAGAAAGAAAATTAGAGGAACCTTCTGGATTGCTGCCCCCTCTTCCAGGTAACATGGCCATGCCATTGATGTATTCTGTAATGCTGTCAACAAACATTTATTAAACCTGTACTATGTTTTAGGCACATTTCTAAATATTAGGGATACAGTGGCGAGCAAGACAGACAAGGTCTCTATTCTCAGGGTTTTACATTCTAGAGGGGGAGACAATCACTCAGAAAAATATACCAACAAGGCAATAGCAGAAATAAATAAGCCAGGTTCAGTGGCTCATGCCTGTAATCTCAGTGACTTGGGAGGCTGAAGTGGGAAGATTGTTTCAGGCCAGCCTGGGGCAACATGGAGGTCGAGACCAGCCTGGGCAACATGACAAAACTCCATCATTACAAAGAGGTAAACAAACAAATAAATAAATAAATAAGCTGGGTGTGGTGGCATGAACCTGTAGTCCCAGCTACTCATAAGTCTGGGTGAGATTATTTAAGCCCAGGAGTCCAAGGCTGTAGTGAGCTATGATTGTAATTACACTACTGCACTCCAGCCTTGGTGGTAGAGTGAGACACTGCCTCATGGAGGGGAGGGGATGGGAGGGGAGGGGAGGGCACGGTGGCTTATACCTGTAATCCCAGACTTTGGGAGGCCGAGGTGGGTGGATCACCTGAGATCAGGAGTTCAAGACCAGCCTGACCAACATGGTAAAACCCCATCTCTACTAAAAATATGAAAAAATTAGCTGGACATGGCAGCACGCACCTGCAATCCCAGGTACTCAGGAGGCTGAGGCAGGAGAATTCCTTGAACCCAGGAGGCGGAGGTTGCAGTGAGCCGAGATTGCGCCATTGCACTCCAGCCCGGAAGACAGAGCAAGAATCTGTCAGAAAGAAAGAAAAAGAGAGAGAGAGAGAGAGAGAGGGAGGGAGGGAAGAAGGAAGGAGGGAGGGAAGGAAGGAAAGAAGGAAGGAAGGAAGGAAGGAAGGGAGGAAGGAAGGAAGGAAGGAAGGGAAAATAAGCCAGGCTCGATGGCTCACACCTGTAATCCCAGCACTTTGGGAGGCCGAGGCAACCAGACAACGAGGTCAGGAGTTTGAGACCACCCTGGCCAACATAGTGAAACATTGTCTCTGCTAAAAATACAAACAACTTAGCTGGGTGTGGCGGGGGGGCACTTGTAATCTCAGCTACTTGTTAGACTGAGGCCAGGAGAATCACTTGAACCTGGGAGGCGGAGGTTGCAGTGAGCTGAGATCACGACACTGCACTCCAGCCTGGGAGACTGCGGGACCCCATCTCAAAATAAAAAAAAGGAAAGAAAAAAAAAAACCAACTGTGATGTGGGGCATTTGAACAGATGACATGCTAGAGTGGGACCGTATGGCTCCTTCAGAGTGGGTGAGCAGGAAAACCCTCTGAACAGGTGGCATTTCAGCTGAAACCTGAATCACAGGAAAGAACAAGTCACACTAAAATGTAAAGAACATTCCAGGCAGAAGAAACACCAGCACAAAATCCATGTATACCTGTGAGGGGGTAAAACTGCTGTGTTCAGAGGATTGGGAGGAGGAGGAGAGTGGTGTGTGATAAAGTTGAAAGCCCAGGGCCAGGTCAGGGCCTCACAAACCTGAGTGCTATTTAGGATTTCCTGGGGAGCTTTAAGAAGCATGTGGGGCCAGGCATAGTGGTTCATGCCTATAATCCCAGCACTATGGGAGGCTGAGGCGGGCAGATCACAAGGTCAGGGGTTTAAGACCAGCCTGGTCAACATGTGAAACCCTACCTCTACTAAAAATACAAAAATTAGCAGGGAGTGGTGGCACGCATCTGTAGTCCCAGCTACTCCGGAGGCTGAGGCAGGAGAATTTTGGAATCTGGAAGGTGGAGGTTGTAGTGAGCCAAGACCCATTGCACTCCAACCTGGGCAATAGAGTGAGGCTGTCTCAAAAAAAAAAAAAAAGCAGCAGCATGTGGGGACTTCCACCAGATATTCTGGTTCACTTGTTCTGAGGCGGGTCCCAGGCATCAAAAGACCCAAGAGGATTCCTATGTGCATCCTAGTTGAGACTCACTGATGTCTAGGGTTCACACACTATGGTAGGCAGCTTACATTTTCTCCTAAGTGAAATGGGAAGTCACTAAAGCATATGGAATCAGAGAAGTGATGGGATTTGGGTGATTTATTTAAAAGATCCCTCTAGCTGCTGTACGGAGAACAGATTGTAGTGGATCAAGAAATAAAGCAGGCTTTATTGTTCAAGTCTTTTTGTAGACATAATGCTTTCATTTCTCTTGGGTAAATATTTAGGAATGAAATTGCCGGAAATACCCCAAATGTCCATCAAAAGGTGACTAGGTGGCCAGATGCGGTGGCTCAGGCCTGTAATCCCCGCACTTTGGGAGGCTGAGGCTGATGGGTCACAAAGTCAAGAGTTCAAGACCAGCCTGGCCAAGATGGTGAAACCCCAAATCTACTAAAAATACAAAAAAGTTAGCCAGGCATGGTGGCAGGTGCCTGTAATTCCAGCTACTCAGGGGGCTGAGGTAGAGGCTTGAACCCAGGAGGCAGAGGTTGCAGTGAGCTGAGATCACATCACTGCACTCCAGCCTGGGCAACAGAGTGAAACGCTGTCTTAAAAAAAAAAGTGACTAGATAAACAAATTGTGATATGGTCATACAATAAAATATTACTCAGCAATAAAAATAAAGAACTATTGATACACAAAATAACATGGATGCATCTCAAAGCCATTATGTTGAGTAAGACCAACCAGACACAAAACAGTATATGCTATACTATTTTTTTTTCTCATTTCAAGTTTTAATCAAAGCTTGTATAGAAGATTACTTTATTCCTGCATCTTGTCAATTGTTTCTTCCTTGTATATGCCCTTTCCTTTCCTACTTGGTGAGATTTGGCTTTCTGTTCAGGGATCTTTTTGCAGTCTTTGTCCAGTTTTAGCCTAGTGATATCCACCTTGCTGGGTGAATGCCTATGTGGACAGTTGTGCCATTAGCCTTTTCCTGCTGCACCTGTTCAATGTAGATTACATTCTTCCTGTAAACCTGGACTACTTTGCCAATCTGCTGACCTTTATAGTGTCCTCGTACAACCTGAGCTTCATCATCCTTTTGGATGGGCGTGGATGGCACGTTGTACTTCTGTATCAGCTCTTCGGAAAGTGGGGAAGACCTAATCTTCCTGCGAATGTGGGAAGGCGATGCTAATCTTCTGTGTCTCATTTCAATTTTAGTATATGTGCTGCGGAAGTGAGCACTGTACTATTTCTTTTATGAGGTTTAAGTAGAGGTAAAACTAATCTATGGCGATAGCAATAGAAGTGGCTGCTTCTAGGGGCGCGAGGGTTGACTGAAAGAGGGTTACTAGGGAATTTATTAGAGCAATAAAAATGTTCTACATCTTGATTATATGGCTATACATTTTTATAAAAAGTCTTCAAATTGTACACTTAGGATTGGTACATTTCACTGTATAGGAATTTTGCCTCGATTGTAAAAAAAAAAAAAAACCTACTACACATGTACTAAAATGGCTTTAAAAAGAAAAACACAATACCAAGTGCTGGAGAGGATGTGGAAATCTCATATATTACTGGCGGGAACATAAAATGGCATATCCACTTTAAAAAATAGTTTGGCAGGCAGGGTGTGGTGGCTCTTGCCTAATCCCAGCACTTTGGGGAGCCGAGCAATGCTGATGACTTGAGCCCAGGAGTTCAAGACCAGCCTGGGCAATATGGCGAAACCCCATCTCTACTAAAAATACAGAAAATTAGCCAGGCATTTTCTGTGTTTTTAGTAGAGAAGGGGTTTCGCCATATTGCGCATCTGTAGTCCCAGCTACTTGGAAGGCTGAGGTGGGAGAATCACCTGAGCTACGGAAGTTGAGGCTGCGGCTGAGCTTTGATCATGCCACTGTACCCCAGCCTGGGCAATGGAAGTGAGACCCTGTCTCCTTAAAAAAAGAAAAAAAAAAGAAAAAAATCTGGTACTTTCTTATAAAATTAAACAGATACTTACCATATGACACAGCAATCTCACTTCTTGGTATTTACTCAAGAGAAATAAAATATGGCACAGAATGGCCTGTATGTGACTGTTTATGGATGTTTTATTCACAATAGTTGATTTTTGTAAAACAGAGAGAAGCATCAGGGATTACAGTTGGGAGACTATTGCAGTGGTCCTGGTGAAAGACGGTAATAAGATCTAGGCTGATAGGAATGAAGATGAAGAGAAGTTAACAAATCCAGGATGTATCTGGAAAGAGAGTCTAAGGACATTGCCAATAGTGTGAGAAGAAGAAAGGAATCCAGAATGACTCTAAGGTCTTCGGTATGAGCAACTGGGTGGGTGATGATGCCATTTATGGAGCTGTGAAAGACCAGGTAAAGTAGGTGAGTATGGAGAAAAATCCAGGGTTCTCTGTTAGCCATGTTAAGTCTGAGATGCTTATTAGACTTCACAAACAGTGGAGCAGTACATTTTGGAAAAAGATGCTTCCATCTTTTATTGTTAGAACATAAACTGCCAATCTGGTCATGAGGAGGAGGCTCTGTTGATAGGTGGCAGCAGAACGCCACACTTTGAAGTTGTGATAGTGTGTCAGAAATAGGCTGACAAGCCACAGAATTAGGTATGATCTAGAATCTCTGCAAAATTGTGGACCTAACAGATAGAATGAATAGAAAAAGAATTCAGGATCTGATGAAACAATACATAGCTTAATCCAAACAAATGGTGTAATCATTGAGTAGAGGTTTATAGGAGCTAATCAGGCTTGGAAATTAGATAATGATACGATTCAGGTTCAAGGATGTGGGCTAACGTGACCATTTTCTATTAGTTATGTATTGCTATCTAATAAATTACTCCAAAATTTAGAGGCTTAAAACAATAATAAATGTTTATAATTTCACAGGGGTTCTGTGGATTAGGAATTTGGGAGCTGATTAGTGTTTCTGTTTTTTCCTTGTTGTTGCTTTTGGGGAGAAAGAGGGCAGAATGGAGCAGCTTAGTTTTAATTAAGGGTCCCTCATGAGATTGCATTCAAAATGTTGGTGAGGGCTGCAGTTATCTGAAAGCTTGGCTAGGGCTAGAGGATCGGCTTCCCAGAGGGTGATTCACACTCATGGCAAGCTAACGCTGGCCATTGGTGGGAGGACTCGGTTCCTCACTACATGACTGCTCCATAGGACTGCATGAGTAGCTGGCTTCGTCCAGAGCAAGATCCAAGAGCATGCAAGACAGAAGTAGAAATGGCTTTGATGATCTAGCTTTAGAAGTCACTCTACATTGTTTCCACAATGTCTTATGGATTTTCCAGGTCAGACGTGTTCAGAGCGGAAGTCTCCACCCAAGGGAGTGAGTATGAGGCGTGAGAATCTGTGGGTGTTATTTTGAAGGCTGGCTACAACTCCTTTTTGAGTTCTAAGGTTCATGACATATTAAGAGTAAAAGGGACTCATCTCCTGATAGTGGTGTTATGAACAAAATTCCCTAGGTATTTGTTTTTGTTTGTTTGTTTTGAGATAGGGTCTCACTCTGTCACCCAACCCGAAGTACCGTGCTAACTGCAGCTTCAACCTCCTGGGCTCAAGTGATCCTCCAACCTTAGCCTCCCAGGTAGCTGGGATCTCAGGCCAGCAAATTTTTAATTTTTGTAGAGAGAGGTCTCCCTATGTTGTCCAGGCTTGTCTCGAACTCCTGGACTCAAGTGATCCATCTCGGCCTCCCAAAGTGCTGGTATTACACAAATCAGCTACCTCATCCGGCCCCCCTAGAAATATGTTCAAGGCCCTAGACCTCATGTAATACCAATTTTAGAAGGTATGTTCCAAAGAATTTGAGAAAAACTTTTTTTTATAAAGCAGTAAATATTTTATTGTATTTTATTTATTGTTTATTTTTTGAGACGGATCTTACTCTGTCGCCCAGGCTGCCGTGCAGTGGCACCATCTGAGCTCACTGCATCCTCCGCCTACCGGGTTCAAGTGATTCTCCTGCTTCAGCCCCTCCTGAGTAGCTAGGATTACAGGCACGCACCACCATGCCCAGCTACTTTTTGTATTTTTAGTAGAGAAGTCTCCTCACCTCAAGTGATCCACCCGCCTTGCACTCCCAAAGTGCTGGGATTACCGGCATGAGCCACAGCACCCAGTTTAAAGCAATAAGTATTTTAAACCTAGGTAGGTTTATTAGGTTTATACGATTAAATATAGAAATAATTAAGAAAATCAGACACATTGTATTAGTATTTTGTGTAAAGGAATCTGCATATTTAGTATCTTAGGTCTTTTTTTTTTTTTTTTTTGAGACGGAGTTTAGCTCTTGTTACCCAGGCTGGAGTGCAATGGTGCGATCTCGGCTCACCGCAACCTCCGCCTCCTGGGTTCAAGCAATTCTCCTGCCTCAGCCTCCCGAGCAGCTGGGACTACAGGCATGTGCCACCATGCCCAGCTAATTTTTGTATTTTTAGTAGAGACGGGGTTTCACCATGTTGACTAGGATGGTCTCGATCTCTTGACCTTGTGATCCACCCGCCTCGGCTTCCCAAAGTGCTGGGATTACAGGCGTGAGCCACCGCGCCCGGCGTATCTTAGGTCTTTATAGTGTCTAAGAGAATATTAGATCTATTAGAAAAACATATTAGACATGCAGTACTTATTTAAAACATATAATCTAAGTAATTGATTTTGTGATCACAAACTGCATTTGTGATTTTAAGTGGAAATATTTCAAAATGTATATGTAATATTAGAAATTTTAAAGAACCTAAAATTAATACATTTTTAAGATTAGTCAGTTGGATATATATGTATCACTTAAGTACTTGAAAAGGACTTTTTTTGTCAATCATACAACTGAAGTACTTAACAAAATAAATTAATTAAATTTACAAGTGCAGATAAAATACTTACATTAATTAAGTAAATTTATTTTTTTATTTTTATTTTTATTTTTATTTTAGACAGAGCTTCGCTTTGTCTCCGGCTGGAGTGCAATGGTGCAGTCTTGGCTCACTGCATCCTCTGCCTCCCAGGTTCAAGTGATTCTCCTGCCTCAGTCTCCCAACTAATCCAGCTAGTCTCCCAGCTAATCTCCAGCTGTAATCAGCTGGTATTGCAGGCACCCACCACCACACCCACGTAATTTTTGTATTTTTAGTAGAGATGGGGTTTCGCCATGTCGGCTAGGCTGGTCTATAACTCCTGGCCTCAAGGGATCTGCCCACTTCAGCCTCCCAAAGAGCTAGGATTACAGGCATGAGCTATCATGCCCCACCAATTAAGTAAATTTATAAATTTGAACAAACATTAATCAAAAGCCTCCTCAAAAGTGATTGTTTAAATTTAGCTGTATCTATAAAATTTATAAGCTGAATGTATAAGCTTACACAAAAATCCTCTTGGGTTTTAATTTTGTTTTTTTTTATTTTTTTTAAATTTTTTAAATTTTTTTTTGTGTTTTAATTTTGTAAAGACAAATATTAATTTTCAAAGCCAGGCAACTTCTGCATACTTTCTTTCTTGTTACCCAGGCTGGAGTGCAATGGCACGATCTCGGCTCACCGCAATCTCCGCCTCCTGGGTTCAAGCAATTCTCCTGCCTCAGCCTCCCGAGTAGCTGGGACTACAGGTACGTGCCACCACGCCCAGCTAATTTTTTGTATTTTTAGTAGAGACGGGGTTTCACCATGTTGACCAGGATGGTCTCGATCTCTTGACCTCGTGATCCACCCACCTCGGCCTCCCAAAGTGCTGGGATTACAGGCGTGAGCCACCGCGCCCGGCCTCTTCTTTTCGTTTCTGAGGCAAAGTCTCACTCTGTTGCCCAGGCTGGAGTGCAGTGGCATGATCTCCGCTCCACTGCAACCTCCACCTCCCAGGCTCAGTCACTCCTCCCACTTCAGCCTCCAGAGGAACTGGGACTACAGGTACACACCACCGCACTGACCTGAATATTAATAATTTTTTCTATTCACAAAAGCCGCCTTTGAGGAAATATGCTGAATTGGATGGCAGATAAGGAAGGAAAGGCGAAGGAGAGATTGTGGCTCATGGGTCAGGGCCTGACTGAATAAGCTTGGGCCTGTCTCTAGCTGCCTTGAGAGCCCAGCTGCTCCACTGCTATGAGCCCCTCAGTGCCAAAGCCGCAGGATCGGGGAAGGGAAGCCGGAGCCATGCCCCTGTCTGGGTTTGTCTGTCCCCAGCAACACCTTGTCCTCACTATGCTCTGTGCATGTAATAAATGATGCACTGGCCTTAATACCAATTCACAGCATGATTCTTGTTTCTCCAAAGGAGCTGAGCACATGGTATAATGGTCTTTCTTTATTAACTTGCTCTTTGATTGTCCAAGGGACTCCCAACTGACCTGCAGAACTAATTGCGGCTGTATTAAGCCAACAGTACAGTAAAAACCCAAAGAGTAGGGCTAGGCATGGTGGCTCATGCCTGTAATCCCAGCACTTTGGGAGGCCAAGGTGGGCAAATCACAAGGTCAGGAGATCGAGACCATCCTGGCTAACATGGTAAAACCCCGTCTCTACTAAAAATACAAAAACTTAGCCAGGTATGGTGGCACATGCATGTAGTCCCAGCTACTTGGGAGGCTGAGGCAGGAGAATCACTTGAACCTGGGAGGCGGAGGTTGCAGTAAGCCAAGATCTTCCCACTGAAGTCCAGCCTGGGCAACAGAGTGAGACTTCATCTCAAAAAACAAAACAAAACAAAAAAAACCCTAAGAGGGTCCTGAGCATAAAAGGTGCAAATTCACCACATTGTAGGGATATGACTGATCGACACAGAACAAAGACATAGCCAAACACTGATTAATAGTGAGTGACAGAGCCTCACATTTCATTTTTGGTGGTAATATTGTAGTTTTAAAATTTGCTATAACTAGGCTGGGTACAGTGGCTCACACTTGTAATTCTAGCACTTTAGGAGGCTGAAGCAGGCAGATCAGTTGAGGCCAGGAGTTCAAGACCAGCCTGACCAACATAGTGTAACCCATCTCTACAGAAAGTACAAAAAATTAGCTGGATGTGGTGACAGGCGCTTGTAGTCCCAGCTACTCAAGAGGGTAAGGCAGGAGAATCGCTTGAACTCGGCAGGTGGTGGCTGCAGTGAACTGACATCGCACCATTGCACTCCAGCCTGGGCAACAAGAGTGAAATTCCATCTCAAAAAAATAAGTTAAAAAAATTTTTGCTATAACTGGTCTTATTCCTAAACCCCCTCCCCAGCTTGGATGTGGGGCAGGAGTGTTCTTAAATTTCCTGTTAACTGTATTTTCTGTCTCCTAGCAAAGTCCAACTCCCAGTTGGTACTCTTTGCTTGGGATGGTGTCCAGATGCAAGAAGGGAGCCTCAAAAGCCTGGAGTGCTGGAGTGAGGTGGCCCGCTCTCCACACTGGCACATGCGAGTTCCCGACTTTGCTTCCCTTCACATAGTTTCAGCATCCGAAGATGAGCTGCAGTGACCTCCAGATTGCAACTTTCTTCTGCAGGCCTCCTCTTCCCCACCCAGGCCCTGCCAGATCGGCAGTCCAGGGCACAGCTCCAAAGCACAGCTCCGACATTCAGGGCCTGGATACAGTACTGAGGTCTCCACCTTCAGCCATTCCTGGCTGGTCCAGTGGGTAAGGCTTCCCCTCAAATCCCACCCAGGGTAACCAGCAGGCCCAAGTCACGAGTCCAGGAATTGCAAGCCAATCAAGGCTTGAGGTACTGCTTGTCTGATAAGTGACCCAGACCGTGTGTGGAATCTTGGCTTGACAAGACCTACCCACTTCTCCTCCCCCAACTTCATCTTCCCAGTCTGACTGTACTGGATTGGGTTCCCCATTTGGCAACAAAACTTGTGCACTCAGCCCTGAATCACTGGTCTCTTAGCATTTTTCTCTGTAACAGGCAAAGGCCCCACAGCTCTTGTCGTGTCTTATGTCCCAGCAGGCGATCTCCCCTCCTGATCCACGGCCTTGTGCGGAGGGTCATTTCCTCCTACTTCTGTCTCCCACTCCTTCCCACAGTACTCAGGGCCTGAATGGATGAGCTTCTGGCAGGGTGTCTTTCCTCTGGTCACTAACTTCCAAGGCCCAGCCATGACCATAGAAGAGGGGTCTGGCCGGGCGTGGTGGCTCACGCCTGTAATCCCACCACTTTGGGAGGCCGAGGCGGGTGGATCACGAGGTCAACAGATCGAGACCATCCTGGTCAACGTGGTGAAACCCCGTCTCTACTAAAAATACAAAAATTAGCTGGGCATGGTGGCACGCGCCTGTAGTCCCAGCTACTCGGGAGGCTGAGGCAGGAGAATTGCTTGAACCCAGGAGGCGGAGGTTGCGGTGAGCTGAGATCGCACCATTGCACTCCAGCCTGGGTAACAAGAGCGAAACTCCGTCTCAAAAAAAAAAAAAAAAGAAGAGGGGTCTTTACTACATTATGCAAGAAGGTGTAATACAGAAAATTAGCTAGGTGTGATGGCAGGTGCTTGTGGTCCCAGCTATTCAGGAGGCCGAGGTGGGAGGATTGATTGAACCCAGGAGATGGAGGTTTCAATGAGCTATAATTGCCACTGAACTCCAGCCTGGATGACAGAAAAAGATTAAAATAAAATAAAAAAAAATTTTTTCTCAAAAAATTAAAATAAAATAAGATGTGGTTTGAGTTCATCATGTGAGCTGAGAATAGTAGAGGAAGCTGGGTCCTATACTGGGACCCAAAATACATTAGCATTATATATGCAATTATATTTCCATTGAAACTAACTTTACATATTATTAATTGGACTTTTGAGGGGGTGGGGAGGGGGAATTATATTTAACAAAGAGTTACTGCCTGACTGTCATGTGCAAAGTACTGTACCCTGTCTACAATGACCTGACACCTTGGAGAGGAGGAGAAACATGTTTAGAAGTATCTTCAAAGAAAAAGACAGGGCCGGACATGGCAGCTCATACCTGTAATTCCAGCACTTTGGGAGGCCAAGGCGGGTGGCTCACCTGAGGCCAGGAGTTCAAGACCAGAAGGGCCAACATGGTGAAACCCCATCTCTACTAAAAATATAAAAATTAGCCAGGCTTGGTAGCATGCACCTGTAATCCCAGCTACTCGGGAGGCTGAGCCAGGAGAATCGCTTAAAGCCGGGAGGCAGAGATTGCACCAAGCCGAGATTGCACCACTGTACTCCAGCCTGGGCAACAGAGCAAGACTCCATCTCAAAAAAAAAAAAAAAAAAAAAAAAAGACAGAAGATGGTAGGTAAGTGCTATAAAAGAAGTTCAAAGTATCTTAGAAGCCTGGAGATGGTGGGATGACTTCTGAATTGGTAGACCCAGGAAGGCTTCAAGGAGCATCCACAAACATCTGAGGCTTGTTTAGGGAAAGAGAATATAGGAAGGAATAAGATATATTGTATCTGCTTTTGAGGATTCATGATCTAATGGCAAAGACTAACATGTTTTGTGGGAAAAGTGATATTTAAGCCAAACCTTCTAAGACATGTACAATTTCAACAAGCAGAGATAATGAATAAAAGAAAGAGGGATTTCCAGAAAAAGGAAAGCATGAATATCACCGACCTGTGGTTTCCTTGCCTTCCTACCCCAGCACCACTTCATCCACAGGGTGATCATCTTCTCCATATACCATGCAATCCCACCTCCTGACCACATAGTATTGGCTGGTGAATACGGTGGAATTCTTACCCAGCAGACCAATCAGTTCTTCCCTGAGACTTTTTGAGACCGATCAGTTCTTCCCGGAGACTACTGAGAAAAAGTAGTCAGTTTCCCTTTGGGTATGAAAGGTAAATCTGGAATCTACGGATAGCTATGACTTTGAGAAATGCAGGAAGAGTCTGAGAGAGAGAGAGGAGTGAGAGAGAGGAAGAGAGAGAAAAGTATGAAGCAGATGCAAAGGGGAAAATGTCCTAGACAGAGAACCCTTGTGGCCTGTGTGTCTCTGATTCTGGATGTTCATGAGTCTTAGCTGCATTTCTGGGGGTTCCCTGAAATACAGTAATATCTTTATGATACATTTTTCTTTTTCCTTAAGCTAAATTGAGGTTTTTGCTTTTCTTCTTTGCACTGAAAAATTCCTAACCGATTGTGTTATGTAAAGGGTCTCATTCTGGGCTAACGTTCTTTTCAGCCTTAGCCCACCTGCACCCAGGTGAAAAACAAAAACAAAAACAAAAAATTCTCATTCTGTCACCCAGACTGGAGTGCAGTGAGCTGGATCATGGCTTACTGCAGCTTTGACCTCCTGGGCTCAAGCAATCCTCCCATGTCACCTTCTTAAATAGCTGGGACTAGAGGTATGCGCCACCAGGCCTGGTTAATTTTTGATTTTTTGTAGAGACAGGGTTTCACTATGTTGCCCAGGCTGGTCTCGAACTCCTGGCCTCAAGCCATTCTCCCACCTCATCCTACCAAGGTGCTGGGATTACAGGTGTGAGCCACTGCACCCAGCCTGTATTAGTTTTCTAAGGCTACTATAACAAATTACTGTTAACTTGGTAGCTTAAAACAATAGACATTTATTCTCTTACAGTTCTAGAAGGTGAAAGTCCAAAAAATCAAGGTGTCCACAGGACCATGCTCCCTCTGAAGGTTCTAAGGAAGAATCCTTTCTGGACATCTTCCGGTTTCTGGCAGCTGCCAGTGATCTGTGCTGTTTCTTTGCCTGTAGCTGCATGACTGCCTTTCTACCTCCACCTGTACATGGCCGTCTTCACTCTGTGTGCCTCTCTGTCTTCACATGGCCTTTATTCTGAGGACACCAGTCATCAGATTTGGGACCCACCCTAATCCAACTGGACCTCATTTTAACTCGACTTCTGCAAAGACACTATTTCCCAATAAGGCCCCATTCTGAGGTTCTGGGCAGACCTAAATTTTGGAGGGAGACTATTCAACTCAGGACACTGCTTCAATGCACAAAGGCACTGGGGCTGCAAGTTCAGAACCTGTTTAGAGCCAGGTACTCAGAAACGTGGGGTGTTGTGCCAGGGAACTGGGGTTTTCTCTTTACCTAATGAGGAGGCATCAAGTGTTCTGGACAGGAGAGTATCATGGTCTTAGTTTCATGGAGGACTGCTGGTCACAGTGTGTCACCTAACTTGGAACAGGGACAGATAAAGAAGCAGGAAAACTGGCCAGCCGTGGTGGCTCATGCCTATAATCCCAGCACTTTGGGAGGTCGAGGCGGGTGGATCACCTGAGGTCAGGAGTTGGAGACCAGCCTGGCCAACATGGCGAAACCCCATCTCTACTAAAAATACAAAAATTAGCTGGGTATGGTGGCAGGCGCCTGTAGTTCCAGCTACTCGGGAGGCTGAGGCAGGAGAATCACTTGAACCCGGGAGGCAGAGGTTGCAGTGAGCTGAGACTGCGCCATTGAGCTCTAGCCTGGGCAATAAGAACGAAACTCTATCTCAAAAAAAAAAAAAAAGAAGAAGCAGCAGGAAAACCAGTTATGCTATTCGATGTCAGGTGAAAGGTAATACAGTGTTCAGTCAAGATAGCAGGTGTAGGAATGAGGAGAAAGGGACAGGCGGGATACACACTGCAGATCCAGAGTTAACCAGACTCAGCCATTTTTAACATAACTGTATGGTGGGGTGGGAAGAAGAAAGTGAAGAAAGGGAAGAATTTAGATGCCCTGTACAATACAAGAATCCGTAAACATCATCAAATAGTTGCCAGATGAGAGATGGTATGACATGAAGGGTTGGTATATAAAGAGAAAGGCAAGGCCGGGCGCGGTGGCTCATGCCTGTAATCCAAGCGCCTTGGAGGCCAAGGCAGGCGGATCACCTGAGGTCGGGAGTTCAAGACCAGCCTGACCAACATGGTGAAACCCCGTCTTAAAAAAAAAAAAAAAGAGAAAGGCAAGGCTTGAGGATCACAGAGTTGGGCCCCCATAGATATTATAAGAGGGGTCAGGAAGTTGGAAATAAGTTCTCTCTGTTTTGATTATTTCCATGAAAATTATTCTGTGTTTTCATAAGAAGAATCTAGAGCATAGTCCTTACCTGTTTTTATTTTCTTTAGGAAAAAAATGTTTGATACTTTTTGCTTACATCAGGCTTCTTATTGGAATAATATATTTTTTATTTGAATGGATATTGCCAGATTACTTTTTAAAGGGCTACAACAATTTACTTTTCCACTGGTATCACATGAGTTTCCTTTCCTCCTTTTTCCTACCATTAGCAGGTATTTGGACTCTTTGATTTTTGCTACTTGAAAATGTGACTTCTTTTAATGGCTGCAAAGCATTTCATCATATCAATATACCAAAAATTACTTAAACGTGTCCTGCTTTTGGACATTTACATTTTTTTTTTTTTTTTTTTTACATTTTTTTTTAACTGTAATAAAACAACCCAGAGGCCTAGGGCAGGTACAGTGGCTCACGCTTGTGATCCCAGCACTTTGGGAGGCAGAGGCAGACGAATCATGAGGTCAGGAGTTCGAGACCAGCCTGGCCAATATGGTGAAACCCTGCCACTACTAAAAATAAAAAAATTAGCCAAGTATAGTGGCATGTGCCTGTGGTCCCAGCTACTCGGGAGCTTGAGGCAGGAGAATCGCTTGAACCTGGAAGGCAGAGAGGTTGCAGTGAGTCAAGATAGCACCACGGCACTCCAGCCTGGGCAACAGAGTGAGATCCTGTCGCAAAAAAAAACAAAAAACAAACAAACAAAAAACACCAAAAATAATGAGCATTTAAATTTTTTCTATTTTTTATTTATTTTTTATTTTTTTGAGACAGAGTCTTGCTCTTTAGACCAGGCTTGAGTGAAGTGGCATGATCTTGGCTCACTGCAACCTCCACCTCCCAGGTTCAAGTGATTCTCCTGAGTAGCTAGGAACGTCCCAGGTTCAGCCTCCCGAGTAAATAGGATTATAGGTGCATACCACCACGTCCAGCTAATTTATTTTTAATAGAGACGGGGTTTCACCTTGTTGGCCAGGCTGATCACAAACTCCTGACGTCAGGTGATTCACCTGCCTTGGCCTCCCAAAGTGCTGGGATTACAGGCATGAGCCACAGTGCCCAGTCGAAATGAGTATTTTTATACATAAATCTTTGTCCATCCTGATGCTCACATTGATGTTTCTAATTAGAAAGATGACACAGGTGAAGTTTTCTCAGATGCTTTACTTTGTTGCTTGTCTTCCTGCATGACTTTCTCTTCCTTCTTTGCTAACGTTTTAGGTCGACAGGGAGTGGTATGAAAAAGGGAAAGGATTAAAGCAAATAAATGTTTTATTATCTTTGAATTCTATTTATATATGCCTTTCCTGTCCTTCATTACAAAGTGATCTAGAACTGCTATTAAGCCATTATTAGTTCTCTAATTTTACCATTTGCATAAATGAAATTTCTCATTTTATTGAGAGAAGAATAAATGCAAAAGAATCCTAACATTATCTGTAACCTACAAAAGCAGCCTGACTCTTTCTTTTCTTTTCTTTTCTCTGAGATGGAGTTTTGCTCTTGTTGCCCAGGCTGGAGTGCAATGGCGTGATCTCAGCTCACTGCAATCTCCGCCTCCTGGTTCAAGCGATTCTCCTGCCTCAGCCTCCCAGGTAGCTGGGATTACAGGCGAGCACCACCCTGCCCAACTAATTTTGTATTTTTAGTAGGGGCAGAGTTTCTTCACATTGGTCAGGCTGGTCTTGAACTCCTGACCTCAGGTGATCTGCCCGCCTCGGCCTCCCAAAGTGCTGGGATTACAGGCGTGAGCCACCACGCCTGGCCTGACTCTCAATTTTCTTAGACATAGAAATTCTGAAAAGCATCACCTTTTTTTGCTACAATGAAAAAAAAGAGATGAGATTTCTATCTCACTACCATGAATGGTTTATATAATAATATATGAGTGGATAAATAAACATCCTTTTCTACAGTCTTCTCCTTTAAACTTTAGCTGTTAGAGTCAAAATGCTTCGATTGCAGAATTCTCACTTGAGCAAGGTTTTTGTATAACATTATTCATATTCTTGGCCTTGGATAGCAATTAAGTCTCTCAAGTTTAAAATTGCTTTGTTTGCTTTTTAAAGAAATCTGCCCACCTTACAGACCTACAAGTTAACTAACCAGCCCGTTTTTCCTCCAAGAGGACGTTGCTCTGTTGGTTTCCTGCCAGCTCTTACTTGCAAATTGAAATAGTTCAGCTTCACTGTTTCCAGAACATAGGATTCATTACCTCTGGATTTTTGCCAACAATGTCCCTCTCATGTTTTTTTAAAACTAAGATGAATGTTACAGAGTGACCTGGTGGACTGGACCCACGATTAGAAGTCAGGCAGTGATATATTAGATGTGTGCATGAATGCTCCATTCTAGGTAGTGGGGTGGCTAGGAGGATGGGATTCTGGGAGGGTGAGGAGGGCATTCAGGGTGAAGCCTTGGGGACTGGAGTGGAGAAGTATGTGTGAAAGATTAGGTAAGATTTGGCACATGTGAGGCAAGACTTATATTCCTCCCTTGCCCTCAGGTCTCTTGTGGGTCTCTACCATAAGAAGGGCATAGTCATTCATTTCTTTTGGTCATTTGGGTAGAAAACAGACAGCCAGGTGACAGAATATTTATAAAAGGCTCTAAGAAGAACCATCCTCTCTATTGTTTCCATTTTCTCTCTCTGCCTCTGCAACTCTGCTTATCTTTCTGTTTCTACTAGCACTGAAAGGGAATGCCTTCCTGCAACAGAACAGAAGTCTCAGGAATGTATACATCAGCATAATCTATGGCCAACATGAATTTTTCATTCATATGGCTCTGTTGAAAGACATAATGACATAATGAAATTCCTTTATCTTTTAGGTTACTTTCTAGGAATATGTTAGTGTTTAAGTTTTTTCTCTTCTAATACTATATATATATATATATATATATATATATGTATGTATTTATTTATATATATATATATATTTAATTAAACTTTTTTTTTTTTTTTTGAGACGGAGTTTCGCTCTTGTTGCCCAGGCTGGAGTGCAATGGCGCGATCTCGGCTCACCGCAACCTCCGCCTCCTGGGTTCAAGCAATTCTCCTGCCTCAGCCTCCTGAGTAGCTGGGACTACAGGTGCACGCCACCACGCCCAGCTAATTTTTGTATTTTTAGTAGAGACGGGGTTTCACC